>JACXSJ010001002.1:0-132213 GCA_014851325.1 Pentalonia nigronervosa | reverse complement strand
AATTATTTTTCATATTATCACGTAATATATTATATTATAAGTTATACACATACACATACACTTTCATATTCCACATCGATAGAAGATAATGATGTTTCGTAAATAATTACTTATTGATGTTCTATTTTGTTTACTAAGATTTAATAGTTTTGTTTATTATAGTGTAAATAATTGCTTCGGAAAATTTTTATATTAAAAATAATTTCGATAAGGATTAAAAATAATAAAATATGTAAAAATGACTTGACTCTAGAGCAGTTCTAGTAATACTGATAATATTATAAACAACACTCTACTATATTTATTTCAAAAATAAGCTTACGGCCGAGACTTAATAGCTTTGTTTACTACATGCAGCTCATTAAAAACCCGCTAAAAGTTGAACACTTACACATTTCCGCATCGCGCGCGTTCGCGAGCGGCGGTTGATAATATATTATTGATAACAGTGATAATATTGATGATAACTGATAATGTGTGATAACAGATAATATGTAATAACAATGATAATAATATTTATGATAACTGATGGTATGTTACGTATGCGAGCGGCAACCGATATTTCCGATAACTGATAATATGTGATAACAGGTTTTATCATGTGGGTGGAGGGGTGGGGTGGACACGTGAGTGATAAGCATGGATGGGAGGGGGGAAGGCAGGGCATGTATGTGATAAGCATGGATGGGAGGGGAATGGCAGGGTACGTATGTGATAAGTATGAATGGTGGGGTGGGGGAAGCAGGGCACGTCTGTTATAGGTGGGAGAGGTAGAGATGGTTGGGAGGGGAAGAAGTGGTATGGCCGTGTACGTACGTGATAGGCGGGCGGGGTAATAGGATTTACAGGATTTGCGGGGGACCCAGAACCGTCCAAATTACCCTACTTAATTATATTACTGAAGGTTAAATAAAGGGGTGGGGGTAATGTATTTGATATGTAATGGGTAAAATATATATCTGTTATGTGTCGGATCAGGCGGCGGATGATGACTATGGTATAGGTTTATGTGTGTTGCAGGTTGCCTATATTGAGTTATGTTTGCTAGTTTGGGAGGAGCGTGTACTGCGTGTTGCCTATAAAAAAGAGATAGGATTTTACATGTAAATTTAAGGGGGAGGAGCTCCAGAACTGTCTATTTCATCCTACTAATATTGTGATTATGTTCATTAAGTGCGTTTATAACTTGATCGTCAACATATATAAACTTGATTGACAATTTTAGTTAATGCATCAATATCGAATACTGCTAAAGTTTTATATTCTCTATATTCTTATAACCACCTGCTACCAATATGCATGGCTTATCTTTTTCAGTCTCAAACTTTTTTTGAATAAATAGATCCATTTATATTTATCAATTTTTATTTTCGCGGCGGCATACTTTTAACAATATTTACGGCTAACACTGATCACAAATGAGTCGACTGCATCTGCCTCAAACCTAAAATCTGACCACGACAGTATCGTTTGATGCATACTAATATTTACAGATAAGATAAATTAACAATAAAATATTATCTTGACAAATCGATTGCTTACGTACTTTATAATATTTGGGATTGGTAAATTGAGTCCCAAATAACCCTAACTCGGTAAATTGAGTCCCGGGGAAAAACGATTTATATGCATTTTAAATTTAAAAATATGTATGCAAACATGCACTAGCGTCAGAATATATAAAAATATACACTATAAAATTTTTATTTGTGATTTGTGGACATTCGTTGACTGCATGTATATGATTTTGAAATAATTATTATTATTTATATTTTTCCCCAACGATAAAATAACTCTTAATAACACCAAAGCATTCACAGTCAATAAAAGTCGATAACTTTGTAACATCGTACCTTTGATTAAACGCAATTAAGATACCAATAAGTAAGGGCTTGTTCGTACGTATATACTATATATACGTATATGACGATATCTTTCTATCTCACCGATTTTTATGATGGATCTTATGATAAAACACAAACACGAATATACGATATCTGGACTATTTCATTATATTTTCAGTAGCGTACTCTACGATAAGAAGTGACTACTGACTAGGTATCGTGTTATAACATTTTTTTCCCGAGACTTAATTTACCGCTTTCAAAATGTACCAAACTTATCTCGGACTCAATTTACTTAACCCTATAATATTAAATAGCTTATAGAATATATTGGTCTTGGAAATTTTATGTATTTATTTTATACATATATTAGGAAAATATGTTAGTGAAAAAAATATTACAATAGTATATAATGTCATTTATAAATGTTTTTATATAGTGTATTGATAAAATTGTTAAAAGACGATATGTCCGATACATATAAGTTAGGTAGATATACAAAAGTATTCAAGTACGGATACAAATAGCTATTTTGAAATGTATTTAAAATACGTATTTAATTACTCAGAAAAAAATATTTAATTATAAATACAAATACTTTAAAAAAGTATTTATATAATTATTTTCAAATACTTTCAATTCTTTTTTACAAAAATCTACAAATCAATTGTGCTTAATTTTTTTTAGTATTTGTATGTTTTACATTAATTTAATATACATTTTAATTGTATAGATAATAAGTCACATAAAAAATATATTATTATAAAAGTACAACTATTACATATATTTAAAACATAATTTTTTTTTTATTTTACGTGATTGTATTGAAAATATAAAACATTTGAATTAAATAGAAAAAGAATTTAAAAGTTAATATTTGATTTTAAATACAGAAAGGTACTTTAAGAATGTATATTCTTAAGTATTTTTTAAAATACGTATTTTAGTATTTAAATACCCATCTACTTAAAATATATTTAAATACTTTTACTCAAGTAAATACTTAACAATAATTCCGCAAACAATGGCATTTAATACTGAAATTCAAAAAATATTTCAAAATCTATAAAATATATTTCTTTTTAATCTAAAAAGTATACACTTTACATATTATTTTCTAATTTTGATTTTGGACATATATTTCAATTTATGTTTATTTGAGTATCTGAAGATTGTTGGAAATAGAAGTTATAACTATTATATTTATGAGAATTTATGAAAATCTTCAAAACATTCAATTAAATTCCATTCAAGGTTTGTAAAAGGACTTTAAATTATAGAACCGAATTCTAGTATGTATGAATCTATGTAATGACCAATGAGAAATTAAAACTTAAATAAACTTTAAAAATTTATTTGTATTTTATGTTTAAAATCATACATGAGTGTCATAATTTTAATAGTTACTTCCACCAAACAACCACTTATACAACTAGATATAAGTAAAGAACAATTAATGAGTGATACAATATTTAAAATATAAACAAATAGTAGTTTAGCATTCAAATATAAAAATTTGAAGAAAAACTATGTTTATACCACAACTAAAAAATACTGAACAGTCGCAATTTTTTTTATGAGCATTTAAAATTCAAATTTTTTCAAAATCCTACAAAATTATTACATTTTGACTCAAAAATGGATAATAATAAACAAGAAAAATGACTTTAAAAATAATACTTATAATATTATGTTCTAATAAAATTACAAATCTCAAAATATTTTCCTTAAAAATTATATTTAACTGGACGTTAAACAAAAATGTTTAAACACATTTAAATTTGGTTAGGTAAAAAATTAGAGATTGAATACATTCTATTAGTTCGAATTAAATAAAAATAACAATTATATTTGTATGTAATCCAAAGCTAGTGCATACAAATGAACGGGAAATCAATTAAGCACGAGTGTTTTAAATGTTTGTAATTTTTTTTACTCACTTTAGTGATATGTAAAATGTATTATCATTGTTGTGGTGAATACACAAGTCGTATATGTCAAATAATAGGGTATGACATCATCTAAGGAGAATAAATAGATTAGAGAATATTCGTGATGATTTAATAAATAAAGTTAAACTTAATCGTTGAACTTTGTAGTCAGACTTAAAAGAACTCACAAAAATTAATAAAAATACAATTTTCCAAGATTATGGAAATACCAGTCAATAATCTTGAAATGGCGTAGACAAATTTAATAAAATATTGATTATGTAGTATGTTTTGAGGTTGTATAAAACTTAAAACGGCAATTAAATATCATTCTGGAGCGATTCCGACCACTATGTTAGAAAAAGTTTTTGATAATTTCGTTTTACGTATGCGCAATTGTTGTGAAAATCATAGTCATCATTTAGATAACGTTATATTTAAAACTACCAAGCTAACACAATAAATAATTATATCAAAAAAAAAAACCTTCTTTCTTTTTCTTTCCAACGAAACTAAGATTATTTCTCTAGTTTGAACACAGATGGTGCTACAGCATTTTAAAATGTGGTAGATATCTCGGCCGCACCCTGTAGTATTAAGTGCCGGAATCAAAATTACATATATGGAAAAACCTACCATTTCAGTAGTGATAAAACATTTTTCTATTCAATAAAAACAAAATTATAGTAGTAAACTGTCATTATGCCTACATATATGTTCGTACTCTATATCACTAGGTGCATTTGAAGTCGCCTATTTTGTTACAATATTATTAATGAATGTACTATACATTTTAAAAACGAAAATGTCTTTCTCAAAGTCATCGAGAACATTTGACGCATATTTTATTTTTTACCGCAGCTTGAACTGTTTGTCTTCAATACCTACACACTACATATAATATATTAATGCTCATTCATAATAGTAGTGGATACGAATAACACAATGTTCCTCCTATAGTATATATATATATATATAAGCTGTACACGTTTGATTTAAACAAATATGTATCTCTGAATTATCGAAAGAAGTCTATAATCTTTATATCATGCTAGCTATACTTAGTCATCTCCATAATCAATTTCAGTAAAACATGGTTGAGCACGTACATTTTTAGCAATCGACTGACCATAGAATATTTTATCCGACGTTGCCAAATTCACGTTGTCGAAATTTTGTGATTTATTACTTTTGTGTATTATTAGACCAATTGTTATGATACCAAACCTACACGAGTAACGAGTCGCGAGCTTAGCCCATCTCTATTGACTATGTTATCGGTTAATAAATAGTTATACAGTTCCGAAGCAATATTAGTTTTGTCAGCAATACTGGCATTTATCAAACGCGACATTTTAAAGTTTATCAGCTGGGAAACATTAAAGTCATTAAGATAAGTAATTAAAATTATTATAGAAATAATTCAGTTTATGGTAGTGAGTGTTCGATCATCTATAGCCGTGTCACACAGCACGTTAAAAAAGTTTTAGTTTTTATTTTTTTTATCATGGATATAAAATATAGTACAATTATTTTATCAGAGAGAGGCGATTAATCCTAGTGAATTTGTATAAATATAAATTAATTGGTGAACGAAATAAAGATAATCTTTTAAGATGGAAGTATACCTACTAATAATACATTTTCGACAATAAAATTCTCATGTTTATAAGTAAACGTAATGTGATTAAAACTTCAGGGTAACACAAATTAATATTTTTTGTATAATATGAATCAAAATATTACAAATGGCAGAGTTTTTTATGCTCAATTGTGTAGGTTTTTCTTTTGTATTTCTATATCCTCTGATATGCCGACAAATTTGCTCAATCGTGTCGAAGAAAATGTTTGTCTTGTGCTCAATCACGTCGCAACCATCAGTATTTAGTATCGCGTGTAATAATATGCACGTCTTATTTGCGTTGACTAGCTGTGGTGTTATATTGTATTGTGTAGGTATACACGACGTCTGTCTCGGTAACAGACATACCGCGATGGTTGTAACCTAATATTATGTCTTATTAATATCATTTGCAGCGGTACTTAACCTAGCTTGCAGTATTATTATGAAATAGAAAACGAGAGCACACATACACACACAAGAGCGCGTCTGTAACGGAGTTGTATGGGCCAGAAAATATGAGAGTGAGGTAAGTTTTTTTGGTGAGCGGGGAACGACTACCTGTCATAAACACTGCCCTTATATATTCTTGTATAACCCCAGTGAGAGCCGTTCCTTTTGATCCCCCTGCCTCTTGCACGAATTTAGACAACCGTTTTATTAAAATCGTTATTATTATTATTATTATTATTATTATTATTATTATTATTATTATCATCATATTTTACAAACGATATTATTAGTATGATTATAATTATTATTAACGCATGCATCTAGTAATATACATTACTCTGTAGATCGACAATTCGTAGACGAAAAATGTTACAATGCGTGTACAATTGTAGATGAATGAAAACAAAATATCAAATTTGAAAAAAATATCTACAGCTTGAAAACAAAACTAATCTATTCGCATGGTTAAAATTAACAAAAAAATCTTTTTTTATCAATAAAATATCTTACACCCGTTAATATTTGATTCTGTATTAAAATATTCTTAATATGAGTATTATGTTTCTTAAAGTGCACAAAAAATATTCGTAAATATTAAAAAATTACAAATTTAATACAATTACTTTAATTATATTTCTTCATAGGATGTGGTATTTACAACCACAATATTAATTTATTGACTATGTACACATTCAATGGCTCATCCAGAGTTATAGTGCGTATCTATCTTACGAAAAATCACTGTGTGTCATCAAACAATTACACATTGTAATATAAAACTGATCACTTCGTTCACGATTTATTTCATTTATTCCATATTCTGATATTAGCACAATACTAATCTGCCATACAAACAAAAGTAAATTGTACAAACATAGGTATATCAAAAATAATAATTAGATATTATTTATTAATACGATAATAATTTTTGATGACAATTTTTTATTTTAATTAATTACATTCATTCAATAAATTGTTAATACACATTTTTCGAAATAGACAGTCTGTGGCGATGTATTTAGAATTTTGATGCACAATGTAAAGCTTCGAGACTCCTATTACCTTTAATAAAATTTTTTCGATTTTAGAGCGATACGTACAGCCGTCAGAGAAAGTTTGTTGCCTGGTTAACCATATCGTCCACATAGTAAATTGTATAAAATAATTTTATATTATCTGTGACCTTATCAATAATATTTTACCAAATACACGATGACAACAATCAAATTGTATCTAATAAATAAAATAATCTTAATTTTTACATTAAATTGAAATATGATAAAAAATATTCATGTCTCTTGATTTACAAATTATTATGGATTATAGGTTGTGGATTGAAATATCCATGATGTGGAGAGTAATACAGTCACCCTTAAATTACTAAATTATTTGACACATGGCGATGGTACTTACCGACTTGCGATTTTAAATACGTCCCTGACAATTAACAGTTATAATACATCAGATATTATCATAAGTAAAATAAGGTCATATATAGGTAGGTACTTGGAAAGATTATTCCAATAATAATTAATTTGATATTATAGAGTAATGCAAATTAAATGTTAATGTAATTAATTGTTCATAATAACACACACGTCTAAAATTGTAGAACATAATAAATACATAACTATGCGTCAACTTAAACTGATCAACGTAGTATAATAATTATTATATGCGTTATATAAGTATATAACGATAATAGTATGTCTACAAATGGTTATATTTATTTTATACAAGGCCTAAGCCTCTAAAAAACAATAATATACACATGCAAAATATAATATATTATACTATATAGCATAATAATATTACATAATTGGGTAATAAAAGAAACATCGTTCGAACGAAAACTTCGTTCAACATCAACAGATGTGATGGGCGCATATTAAAATGTACACATTCATCTGCTGTTAATTCAGCTAGTAAACTGTATTTTGAAGTTTCATTTCCATCAAACATTTAAGGGGTTTTTAATATTATTTTAATATCTAGATTTTTGCTCAAAACACACTTTATTTTTAATAATTTTTCCTACATGGTTTTGTACATTTTCCAATGATTCTTCAACGTTCTGTATAATTTTAAGCGATTCAACTAATAATAATCCATTGGTTTCTAAATGAGTTATTTTCGTTGATAAAAAGCAAAAATTATATTTTATATAAATTAAGTTAGTTTCTAAATTTGATTTTTCAAACTGTCGTTGAGCGTTTGTTATGTAAATTGAATCTTTAGAACTTAGTTCGGAAATAACTGATTTAAGGCGATCGTAGTCTTCGCAATAATAGTTAACTGTCGATAACCATGTGCCCTACATGGTCAAAATAGGTTCGGGGGCAATGGAACTCCTTACTTTCTCCATACTTTTAAAATGTTGAATTCGATAAGGTAATTTAAGAAAAATCTTTTTAAAATTTGATATAAGGTCATTTAATTCTGGGAATTTGCCTCTGATTTCTTCTGCGACTCGGTGTAACACATATACTAAACACGTTAAATAATGAAATTTTGAATACAATATTTTTATAGTTTTTCCAGCTTTTATCATGTAAGATGCAGTATCAGTAATAATAAGCGAAATATATTATCGTTGTATGTCTTTTGGCTATAATAAAAGCATAAAATTTTTGAATAGTTGAACAATTGTTGAACGGTTTATCTTTTTTAAAATGTCGGAGTTTAGTGAAAAAGTTTTACCAGATTTATTAATTTTCAATGTTCCAATAATTGCATTGCCAATATATTGTCCATCTGTATCCGTACTTTTATCAATCAAAACCCGTATTTTCTTATTCCCAACATATTTTCTGATTTGATCCATTGTATTAATGTAACATCGATTTAAATAATTTTTGCGCAACATGAACTCATTTGGTATGTTATATTTGATATATTTTTCAAGAAAACTTCGAAATTTTACGTTGTTCAATTTATTTAATGGTATATTTGATGATAAAAATACTTGATAAAAATTTTCATTGAATAATTTTTTTGTGTCCGAGATAAATATTTGTTTTGTCACGTTATCTTGAGTCTCCTTTCGTTATAACAGCCTTGCATGTTTTCCACTTGCGATGTGTTATTTTAATGTAAATTTTTTTTCTGATACAATTTTTAACTCAAAATATTTTGATCATTTTAACACGTAAAATGTAAATATAAATATTCTGTGAATATTTCAAGTACTTAGGTATCTATAGTTAATTTTTCAATTCAAACTATGAATGTAAAACTCTTGACCCCACTATGTACCTACCAACTAAATCCAATTATCTACCTGAAACCACCCTCAATGTTCAAAATAGACGCATTATTATTCTTTTATCAAAAGTATCTCTAAAATACACATCTTTTACATTTTTCTTTTTAAATTTTGATAAAATTTTCAACTAGAGCCAGATCACAGAGGTGCGTAGAGTTAAAAAAAGGGTAACTTGTCTCGGGCATCACTGATATTTGTTTTATATACATTTCTATACTTCATATACATTTTTATTTTACCTACATATAAAATAGTTAAAACCAGCATACTACCTACCTACTACAGTTATGAATTTAACATGAGAAGTGTTCAGAATAAATAAATATTCAGACATGATTGTTGACATTATATATTATCATATCTATCACATATTATTATTTAAGCATTAATCGAAGGAAGTGAATTTCGTGGAAGTGTCGAAAAAACTCTAAACACAATAATGTTATGTCGCTTTTGGGTCGTCGCGCGAGAACAACGGATGAAAAGGGTTTGGCGTATATGCACGCACCCACCGCCCCGTCAGAAAAAGAGTCGTAAATTATCCATAAATTAATATAACGACGGCATACGACAACATCTCACACGCACAAAGGTCGCTCGCGCAGATAGGCCTCTTTTTAATTTATAACCGCGCAATAATTTTTTTATTATATTTCTTTTTCCGTCGCAAAAGCCGCCGCCGCCGCCGTCCCACCGGCACGTCGTCGATCGCACCGACAAAGGGCGGCGGCCACGCGCCCATAAACCGTTTAACAGGACCCCGGCGGAGTCAATGACTCGGAATCAAGTGCGCCGCCGCCGGCAATAAATAATCTCTTCACGTCCGCCTTTGCCTGTTCACCCGCCGCATCAAAGTCTCTTGCCTCGACCGCGGTATATAAACATAAACGTCCCCGGAACTCGGTAAGCATAGTGAATATGTATCTTTTGGCACTGCGGCGCGGGGTCGTTGATTTTGAAAAGGTCGCTAACGAGGTTATATTACTATCGTCGTCGTCGTCGTAGTCGCGTGCGACAATAATATAATAATAATCTAATATTATAACGTGATACGGATAATATCATTTTATTTCTATGAGTCGCATATAATGCATAATGATAATAATAATAATAATAAAAATAATGAAATCATCGTATAACCGTATACCTAGGTATGTTAAGTTATGTCCTATACTATATGACCGCGTTGTAGGTATATTATGTTGTAGGTTTATTTTCGAGTAATTTCGTATATCAAAACTCGATAAGTATTATTCGTTGCACACGGAGTCGGTAAATTGCGTCCTGTGTGCTTTTATAACATGCGTAAATGGTGTCCCGTGTAAATTTGAAATGTACGTAAATTGAGGCTACATTATACACATTTTCGCATATACGTTTTTATACATACAAATGTTTAATAGATTTTTACTTACTTTAATTACACAAAATGTTACAAACACATTATTAGTAATTATTAATAATATATTTTTCAATTATAAACAAAAAACCAGCAAAACCCATATTTCTAACCATACCAATATCAATATTGCCAGTCCTAAATCTAAAAAATGGGAAGAAAAATATTGATTTTTGCAATAATGTACGTATGTGTAAAATATACCCTGGCCGCAATTTACATAAAAAATTTAAAGTGGGACACAATTTACAGCAACCTGTTGTATAGCACTATTTAATTAGAAAATGTTCAGAATAAATTGTGTATCAACACGTCTTGTTTATTAGGTAATTATTGCATTTTTTTTAATAATGTTTTTAATATTATTTAAATTTTCCAGCGTCAATCCGGCAGTGAGTCATATCGTTAATGGCACTAATAAAAACACATTCCCCTTACCTAAACTCTTCTGATTTACCCTCAGAGGGTGAACGTGTTATTAAATCGCTTGTCTTATTTATATTTTGGCAGAAATAAAAACCCATCACCGACGACCGCCGTTTTTAAGCCCGTGCTGCACACACGGGCCATTATATAATATATGACGAAATATAATGATAGTAGCCACATTTATATAATATAATAATAATAATAACAACAACAACAGTAATCCTGTGTCAGCAAATGATTCATTTGGGTTCGACGGGGATTACTGATATTATGGGGAGGGCGGCCGACTAAGAGTCGACTTTCACCAATATTGCGACACCGGTTCGCGGTGCATTAATCGTCACGTCGCTCGATCGCAACGTTGTCATTAAACAAATCCTGAAAAGAATAACAATAATAATTATTAAACAGTCCGAATGTATGAATATGAGAAAAACTATAATATTAAACCATTATTACGGTTACAAACCGCATGTAAGACTGTAGAAAACCTCTTGGCGACGAATATTTTTAAGCAACCGCTACCTCGAAAAATGTTCTCAGGCGATACCGAGATATTATAGGTACTCGCTCTATGCCAATGATTTCTACGTATTATTACTGCGTTGAATAATATTCTTCACAGTTCCGCAACAAAGCATTTTTAATCTTTTTTTTATTAAATTATCCAATATATTTAACTGAAGATTAGATCACACACTACTATGACTACCTCGAAATTTTGTTTTCGTCGAACCTACTGGGCGCCTGAAACCATGTCATACTAGTTGAAAATGCGCTCAAAGTTAAGTAAGCTACGACTTAAATGTGTAGTGAGTTTTTTTTCAATATAAGTGCAAAGTTAGCAATATATATATATATATATATATATATATATATATATATATATATATATATATATATAAATTATTCTGTATCTATAAGTCAAAAAAATTTTAATTTGACTTTATCTGACTCAGTAGTAAAACGCCATACCAAGGTTATAGACTAGAGCTAGAGGTTTGAAAAAAAAATCCCATTTATCCTATCTACATAAATATAAATTATGTAACATTAACTTTCGAGGTTCATTCTTCCTCCAACTACCTCCCCCCCCCCAAAAAAAAAAAAATTAAATATATACGCCAAGCGTTTTTAGAAATTATAAAGAGTCAATAACAATTCGCGGTAATTGCCGTTTATTATAAAATCGATAACATTGTAGCCATTATATAAATAAACAAAAACATTTATAAGGTATAAATTACTAGGCATGAACTTGGTTTTTTTATGCAGTTTTTCAAATACTGCAAAGTGAAACATTAATAATTTATATATTTCTCAAATTCACATTTTTGTTAAGTCAACTGCACACTTTATATTTTATTTTTTTTAAGATAATATAATAATATGTAGTATACCTACTAATTTATCTAAATTAATTTATTTTACCAAATAGTATGTGTTAATCATTATATTCAATATTATATTGGATTGTACATTTTTACTAGAAGTATTGAGATAGTTATAGATGGAAACAACATAAAAATTACATTTTAACTTGATATGAAAAAAATATGTTTTGTACTTAATGACTTTACAATATAGTTAGCAAAAATTAAGGTTAGGTTAGAATTAAATAATAAATTCTTAAACATAAATTTAAGAATTATGGGTCATTGAGGAAAATGTATCATTCTAATAATATAGGACAATAGAACAAATAGTTATAGTTGTCTGAACTGTTAACATGGATGGAAAATAAATTACGGGAGTTGAAACCTGGAACCCTATAATTCACTCTTAGAAAGCTGACTCTTAGAAATCAATAAGCATTAATAAACCATTTAAATTTCCTGGTTACCTCCTAAAAAACACACAGAGCCGATAAACTGAAACGCTGTAATACTGTTGATTAATATTAAAGTGATGCGCATTCAACGTCTATAACAAAATGGCGGCAAATTTTAAAAATAAATAATAGCTTCATTTACGATCCATGGCGCCTTTTTGAACTAAGGTTTTATTATATTTTCTAAGTAAAAAAGCATGACTATTAATAGGCAAACTGCATTGCCGTCTTTTTGGGTTTCTGATTTACTTATATTTTACACTAGATCACTTTTCGTGGCGCTCCTGCAACGAGCTGACTACACCTTTTGTGAACCACTGATCTAGTATGTATGGGTTCCAGATAAACCTCCCATAATACAATAATTGAAACCCACCAAATAAACAATAGAGGGTCTTTCGAAAACTAAGAAAATTAAATTCAGCTAGAATTTTATTAATATAGTAGAAATCGTTTATAATGATAAACCGGGTGAATGACCTTGGATTGCAAGTCCCTGCAAAACTTCTATATTGTATGTATTAATTTGTATCGATTATAATAACGTTTGTATAATGACTATTTATTTATGTTATGATGGTTATTTTCAATTAAATTGGAAAAATATTTTATCTATAACGATTTCACTATATTTATCAAAAGTATTATAATAACCGATAATACTAATTTCGTCGTTGTTTCGTAATTTTATCATCAGTGTAATATTGATATATTTTGATGCTAAAAATAATCAATAATATAGAAAACAAAATTGAAACCAATATCAGCGATTAGTTGTCATATTACTGACTTTTAAAGCTTGAGAAAAAGTATTAGAGAGTACAATTCAAAACTGTTTTTGTCACGCTGGTTTCAATAATGCAGTACTACAATAAGCGGTCTAAGAAAAACGAGAAGAAAACCTAAGTTTTCCAAATATAAATGATTATGTTAACTTTGGTAATGATGTGCTAACTTCAGAACCATTAAGTGATCAATAACTTATTTCTCCATTGAATAACCAACCCGAAGAACCCAAGGAAATCGATAACAGTGAACCTATTCACACTGTTTTATCGTAAAGTATTAACTCAAAAATCAGTAACAATTATATAATAATATGATTAAAATATAAACTATTATAAAAATAATTTATAACATATTAATACCTCTTATACCTAGATTGTATTATCTGTAGATTAACCTCTGAAATACTTAATTCCGGGCACGAGGACAATATTAACACTTATCTGAACACGTTTAACCCGGCTGATTTGCAACTATTTGCAACCATGGTTTTATAATTTGTTAACTCAATACATGGTCATATACGTGGCCTCCTCTCTATCATAAAAATTATCCAAACTAGTTATGTTGTTGAGCAAATTAATTGTAAATAATTGCAAATTAGTTTTTAGAATTTGTAAATCAAGTACGAAGTCACAAAACAATAAATAAATTTAAAGGGCTAACATCATTAAGCCCTCCTCCACTTTAATAATAATGATCAAGGAGAATTTCTAAAAATAATGTTTATCTAAAATTAATAAAAATAATTTATAATAATGAATTAACAAATATAAAATTATTAATAAAAAAAAAAAAAATACTAAATTAATTAAATTGATTAAAAAAAAAATTAAATTAAATTAGTATATATTTTTAATTCATAAAAATATTAATAAAAGTAATAAAAGTATTTTTATAATTAATAAATTTGGTGTATATTTCTAATTAATAAAAATAATAATTATTATATATATAATAATAAATATATTATATATTTTCTAGTCATTTTTATTGCTTTTAAATATAATTTTATTAATTATAAATATACACTTATTTTAATATTTTTTTTTTATATTATATAAACATTTTTATTAATTATTCTTAAACATTATATTTTTATGAATTGTCAATATACTTAATTTAAATTAATTACTTTTAGTGTTTTAATATTTTTATAAATACACTAAATAGTGTATTTAGTTATTTTTTTTTTTATTTATCTCTAATTCAAAATTTTAATTATTATTATTTTTATTAATTCTATTTTTGTTAATCATTATTCATTGTTACAATTTTTTTTTATTAATTTTATATATACATTATTTTTATTAATCCTTTTTAGAAATCTGCTTTGGTTATTATTATTGAATTTAAAAAAAATTATTTTTATGAAAAATATCTTATAAACAATTATTTTTGTTAATATAATTAAAAATTTGCCAAAATACATAATATATTAAATGCTGTAAGTATAAAATGTTCATCTTAAAAGTTTTTACGTAGATCTAATTAATAATTTTTTAATTGATTATGTTTATTCCTCATTTACAAAAAAAAAAATATAGTTCAAAATTCAATCCTTTATTTATCTTTAACTTAAAATTTTAAAATTATTCATGGAAAACATTATATTGGTAATATGTTATTGTGTAGCACTTTGGAAATAAAAAAAAAAAATGAATATTTAGATATACATTATTTTTAGAAAACCTCTTTAATTATTATTATTGAAATGGAGGGAGAGCTGAATGAAGTTAGCCCCTCAAATTTATTTATTGATTTGTTACTTTGCATTTGATTTGCAAATTCTAAACACCAATTTGCAATTATTTACAATTAATTTGTTCAACATAACTAGTTTAGATAATTTTTGTAATGAAGAGGAGGCCACGTATATAACCATGTATTGAGTTATAAATTATAAAACCATGGTTGCAAATAACTGCAAAAATCAGCCGGAAAATTTAGAAATCGGTTTCGATTTGGCAAGATCATTTGGGGGCTACGTAAAGTTGCCCCCCCCATTAAAAAAAAATAAATTTTGTTAAATGTATGGAGTTGCAAATTATAATACCTTTGTTTGCAAATAGTTGCAAATCAGTTGCATATTTTTTTGTGTATGTTTATGTAGCTGTATGACAAGATGGGGGTAAACTTCACACACGTACCAAATTTTTCTTTTATTTTTAAAAAAAATAAAATAGTACACTCTTATATCGTACATAGGTTGAATTTTTTTTTTTAATTTTTAGTGTTTAACAAGATATTAATACAAAAATGGAAATTTAATAAATTGCATACATTTTTAAAATGTTTGATTGTAATAATTAAATATAGAAAAATATTATGCGTTTTATAACTCATTACCGTCCATTTAAAAAATTACATCATTTTATTATATGATTAGACACATAACAACTACCATAGAACTGGCCAAAATAACTTATAAACGTTTCCATCAAAATCTAAACACACACACTAACCCACTCATATCACAATTGTCTACCTTCACACTACCTAAAAACCCACCATGCAGACTCAAGCGAAAATGGTGTAGAGATCAACTAAATTAAAGAGGTGTAACCAAAGGGTTGCTTCCTTATCATGATACTCATGTCAATTTAATCTATGTTATTCAAATTTGCTTATTGTATTGTATTTGTACAAATTGTACATTTTCTTAATAAAAAAAAAAATAAAAAAAAAAAAAAATGATTAGACACATACAATAAATATTTAATCCCTATTTATTTAGAATTATGAATAAAATATTTTTATTCAACCTATTTATAAAAGGATTTATTAATCAGTCTTTAGGGATAAGATAAACTAATCTTGTGCACATCTTATATAATAACGATTTTCTATTTTTTTACATACTATAAAATAAAATACCATACAATTATATGTATAAAGTTTTAGTAACACGTAAGTATCTCGTGATTTGTCATATTTTGATTAACTAATCGATATTATTTAATCTATTTAAACGGACAATATTTTCTCAGCAAATTAGTTGTTAATTGCACGAGACATTAAACGTTTGGGTATGCAAAAAGTACAAAATTAATTAACTAATTACATTATTAAAATTAAATCTTTAAATTAATTTTCTTATTGAACAGTACTGAGAAATTTAAAATTCAAATATTTAAGTATATAACGTAATTTATTTTACTATTAGTAATAAGTTTTAAAATGTAAATTGTAAATATTTAATAATTATTATCGTTCTAGGTTATTTTACATTAAAATGGAGATATTTAGTGTCTACTGTCTTTTGATGATAGCATATTATATATGCGCCACAGTAAATGGTAATGTATATTTCAAAGCTACCAAACCAAATAACGAGTGGTGGTCTAACACAATACTTTATCAAGTCTACCCAAAATCGTTCAAAGACAGTAATAAAGATGGAATTGGTGATTTAAAAGGTATTTAATATCAAAATACAATTCGATTTAAAAAAAAAAAAACGAGTCTACTCGCGCTTTAGCTGTATTTTGTGTCGAGTAAAAATAACTCGCAATTTAAAAATTACCTATTTCACTTAAACAGATGTGTTAAATTTGAATTCGATGAAAAACCCTTAGATAATACCTACAAAAAATGATTTTGAGTAAGAAGACCTACTTTTAGAATGCATTACTAATGCTGTATTATATTTAAATAACAATAATTTATATTATTATAAATCGCAAATAATTGAATTATTTTTCAAATATACCTTTTACAAGATACAGCATGAATAATACTGACATACTGTAGAACAGTATGAATATGTTCATATTATAAAAATTTATAACGAAGTTTCGATGTATTCAAATTAGTTTAAGTACTACTCAAGTGTAAACTTGTATTACTTTTTCTAGCTGTTTGACATAGATTTTTAATTTTTTTTTTCAATATAATAAAAAAATATATAAAAATTAAATTATTTGTAACGTTTAGAAACTACTTATTAAGGTCCAAAACATTTTGGAAATTATAATATGTTTAATGTATATACATAAATATTTAGTAAAATTGTTAATTCTCTATGATCATTAAATTCCTGACTTAAATATGTTAAATCAAAAACCTGTGAAGTGCAAATACTCATATTTCCTGAAAATGTTTGGTAAGTTTATCCATTCTCCAAGAAAAATACTGAGAAATTCTAAATTGTCTGAATGTCTAATGTTGAAAATGAGCAAATATACTGCTTTTTATTGTAATGAACGACGCATAAAAAATACCCTTTTACAATATGCAATGTCTACATTCTTCGCTCCGCATTGTAAAACATAAAACATTTACTTAAATAATTTTATATTGATTATATTTTAAAACATTTTTAGGTATAACTCAAAAACTTGATCATTTTGTTGATCTTGGCATTGAAGCATTATGGGTCGGCCCGTTTTTCAAATCACCAATGGATGATATGGGATATGATGTAGAAGATTTTTTTATGATAGATCCAATGTTTGGCACAATGGATGATTTAGAAGAATTAGTTTTTGAAATGAACAAACGAAGTAAATGCCACATATTACTAGTAAAAAATATTTATATAGATTATAATATTTTTAATAATTTTTCGTTTAGATCTTAAACTGATAATAGACCTTATACCAAATCATTCGAGTTACAAGTGCGAATGGTTTGACAAATCGATCAAACAAGAAGGAAAGTACTCAGGTTATTACATTTGGCGTAACGCTTTAAATCAAGACGAACTCAGTAATTCATCAATTACTCCAATACCACCAAATAATTGGGTAAATAATATAAAGTTAAATATTTTATTGGCATTTATAATATCTTATACGAATATAGAATATTCGACGCATTAGAAACTTCATCCATATATATTTATTAAATAACAAACATTATTTAAAATATTTGTTAATTAAAATGTATTTATTTTAACACAGTTAAGTAGATTTGAAGGATCTGCCTGGACATGGAATCAACAACGAAAACAGTTTTATTTCCATCAATTTAGTAAGGAACAACCAGACTTTGATATAAGAAATCCTGACGTTAAGCAACAAATTTTAGTAAGTTGCTATTTACACAAAACCCTACGAGCTATTAGCCTATAGCCTATATATTCAGGATATTTTATAATTTATTAAAATTAAGTTTAATAGTTTATCTTCTTATAAGTGGACAGTAGTACATTGCTGTCTGTCGAATAAACATTATCAAAACATTTACATGTAGAATAATATTATTAATTATTAGATACATAATTTTTATAATTCGATTTAAACTTATAAGTCAATACCGTGTACCTTAATACAATATGAATAGGGTTGTAGATAAATAAAATAAATGAAATAAGTTATTATACATTGAAAATTTCTTATGATTCCATCAAAAATATTTTAGGATAAAACATTCCCTACAATTAAAATGTTTTAAATTACAACATGATAATTTAAATTAGGTTTTTCAACATAAATATCCGATATCTTCAAGTATTCAATATTATAGATGTTCTTCAAAGTTCTAGTGCTAGATCAAGTTTTGAAAAAACTAAAGTTGAAAATTTAAGTTTTTTAACACACGTAATATTGACGGAACACAGAAAACACATGCACATTGTTATAAAACTAAACTAATTGATTTCGCTCCATTTAGAGCCTGAATATTTATATGAAATTTCTATTAAGTTGTATTTTTTACACCTATGATCTTGATATTAAGGACATAATGGAATTTTGGATGGATAAAGGCGTTTCTGGATTCCGATTTGATGCTCTAAAACATTTATACGAAAATGCATCACTATCTGATGAACCGTTTTTGCCGGGAAAGAACGATTCAACAAAATACAACGACTTAAATCATATATATACTACAGATCAACCTGAAGTTATAAGTACTGTATTAGAATGGAAGGCATTTATGAATAATTATATAAAAAGCAAGAACATATCAACTTCTTGGTAAATCATTTGCATACGTACAAACATTTGAATTATAACCTTTAAAAAAATTTATATCATTGTTCATGTTCCGTTATTATAATAATGACTTACATTTAAGAAAAATTAAATTTAAGTAAAAATGTATAACGTTAATTTAACATTTTAAACAGTTTAATGGCATCAGAATCGTATTCAGACGTAAATATATTAATGCAATATTATGGTAACTCAACGAATCCAGGAGCTGAAATGCCATTTAACTTAGCATTGGTAGAAATTCAAAAAGATGATCATATTATTGAATCCATAGATAATATTATCAAAAATTGGTTGACTAATTTACCAGAAAACGCAGTGGCCAATTGGGTGGTACGTATTTTTAAATTCTATAAGAATAGTATGTATCGTTTTAAGCCTATGAGCTCTTACTCAAAAATCGTTTTGTTGTGTCATACATACTTGTTTTATATTACCTTGCTTAATAAAATAACATGCAATAAAAGTTTAAACGCTGATTGTATGAAGTATTAATATTATAATTGTTTGAACATGCATATTACAATCATAGTAACTCAAACTTACTTTAATATTAATTATTAGATTGAAAATCACGACAACTTAAGAATGTCGTCGAAATTTGGCGCTGAAACGGTACCATTATTTACTGCGTTGAAATTAGTACTTCCCGGTATTGATGTGACATATTATGGTAGTGAAATCGGTATGGAGGACAACATGTATTTGAGACCAGAACAAATAAGAGATACTAATATTGCGGTTGGTCCAATTGCATCAAGAGCTAGGGATTACGAAAGGTGTCCAATGCAATGGGATGATTCGATTAACGGAGGTATAGCAGAGTAAATTAATATTTAAAAAAAAATTACCTTCATCTAATCATCACTATTACATAACAATTAATACAAACATAATCGTTAAATTTACCTAGTACCTATATATAACAAAAAACTTTAAAAAAAATTATTGCTATCAACCAGCTATTGAATAATAATGTATTTTCATAATATAAATTTGAACGAGATCTAAAATTATCACAAATAAAAAGTTTTTTATGCCACTTTGAATCTAAAAACGCTCAAAATATGTATTTGTTCTATTTTTAAAGATTAAGGAATCACATCTTACTAATAAATTAAATATAAAAAGCATTGGTTAAATTACATTAACATATTATTATTTATGAAAAACATTGCACAATAATTTATTTAGTTATTTATTTAAATTTTTAAATTACAAAAAATTTGTAAAAGCTGATTTAAGTATTAAACCTATTACAACTAAATAAATACATTATAGACAATAAATGTTAAATCATGTTGTCATAATATAATATTAAAACTGTGGTAATTCGCTTTGAAGGTTTCACTGAAGAGAAAAAGTCATGGTTACCAGTAAATCCAAATTATTACAAACTCAACGTCGAAACACAAAAAAAAATCCCGACTAGTAACTATAATTTTTATAAAAAAATGTCTCAACTTCGAAAAACTGATACCCTAAAAAACGGCGATCTCCAGACGTATAATATTACTAAATCAATTTACATTTTAAAGAGGTAAACAAAATTAAATTTTTTTTTCGATAAATACTCAGAAAAATAAAGCAATGTGTCATTTCCTTATATATCGGATGGTTTTTTTTCAGGTCACTATCCGGACACGAATCATACATAGTCGTAACGAACTTTGGCAGTGAAACTGAAACTGTCATCTTGTCCAATATTATACATAATCTCAAAGATGACCTATTCATATATTTAGGAAGTGAAAATTCTGCTTACACTGCCGGGTGATTAGATTTTTTAACTTAAAATATGTATAACGATTAACAGTTTTATATTTTATTAAATATTTTTTTTTTTTGTTTTTAGAAGTAAAGTTTCTACTGTTTCTTCAAACGGGTATCCATTACAACTGCGACCACAGTCAGTAGTCGTTTTGACTGACAAAGTTATTGAACCTGAATTATCAAAAAGTACTACTAGTGGTGGTACAGAATTGAGTACGAAATTGTATAGTTTAATGTGTGTATATATACTTGCAAGATGGATTTTATAAATCGATCTTACATAGTTGTTAATATAAGTTAATTATAATACATATTATTTAAAAAACTTTTTTTAAATTATATATTATTTCATAATGACAAGGTTATTTAATTCCTACTTTTTTTTATGTCTGATACAGTCACTATTACAATAGGCTCAATATTTAAAAATATTATAAATACATTACCTATAAAATATGCTGGTTTCTCCACATCAGGTAGCTACTATAGATGTCTTTTGGCCTCAAAATCTCCAATACTATTAAGATGTAATCAGCTAAATAATATAAACAAAAAAAGTTATTAAATCTCTTGCGTAATAAAATGAATTTTTTAAAAAAGTCACAATACAATAAATTTTATTAATTTTAATGAAAATTGTGTAATACCTATTATCATAAAAAATATTTTAAATTAATGTAATATAGTATAACAAGTGTTTATTTTATAGGTATATTAAGGTATTCAACGTTTATATATTTTGTTTAATCTATACATCGTTCAATTTTAACGGTTTTTCAAAAGACCAATAAATGACATCACATATGATGTAAAAGACTTTTATATAATAGATTTAATGTTTGGCACAATGGATGATTTAGAAGAATTAGTTTTTGAAATTAACAAACGAAGTAAATGTCATACTTTGTTAAAATAATAATATTTATATAGATTATGATGTATTGAATATATAATGTAATAACTTTAATAAGAAGAAGCTAAAAATTCCTATACATTTTTCCGTGCCGGTCATACAAACCACTCTAACTCTCTAATCCGCGCTTTAAACTCTGAATCCATTTCAAGAAATCCATCTAGAATGTTAAAGAGTAATTGGAACCATGACCTGAAATAACACTAACTCTCTCTAACAAGTTATTTATAGATTGTATGTATTAAAAAAAAAGTTATAAAAAAAAATATTTTTTTAATTTTCGATAAATTCAAAAAATAATTACAACAATATATCATACATTGTATCCTTAGTTATTGCTGATCTTCCACTATGCATCGCTTAATGTCATTGTTTGTTGGTATACAATGGTTTACCATTGATTTCAAAAAACACATTCATAACACTGACCTTACTCTCAAAACATGCTATATGTTGAATGAAATTTGTATAAATACTATATAATAGCTAGGTTTAATTTATAAATTAAATCGGCAGTTAATAACTTCCAATAATTATTACAAGACAGTCTAATGTAGTAGTTAAGAATTAAAATAATGGTGATGGTGTTATATAATATGTTTTAAACATGAGATTAATAAAATGCATTCAGTAAGGTATTTTAGAGCCAATTATGAAGTGTGTCTGCAATTATGTAATTTTCTAATAATCTAACTACATTGAAAAGGATTTTTCATTTATATAAATTGATTTATAATTTATTGTGTTTGATCAAATATACAATGCTACTACACTTATTTAAGAACTTAATACTTTATTGAGATAAAAGTGATTTACATAAATATATACTGTAATTAACTGAGGCACCGGTGTTACATAAAATGAAATTGATATATGGTTTTACATTAATAATGCACTCGTGATATTAATAATATAATTCGATCTTTTTCGAGGTATTTTTCGACGCCTAGATTATTATACACATTATATCAATAGGATTAACTTAAAATATTATGGTTCCTTTTTAACGCGTTGTTGATGTTATATAATAAATATTATTATCATTAATAACTTATGTTAAGAATTCTAAATATGTTATATCCATCAAATTGTAGAATAAACTCATTCTACGTTAACTCAGACGATTCAAATTTTTCTTTGTCCTTAGGCCACTTGTAGAATTTTAACGTTTGATTACAGCTACTATACGGTTTAATAATTCGATTCAATTATATTTTCTACAAATGTTTGCACTAATTTCTTATTATTATATAAAAATAAAATTACGATCAACCACTTATAATCAGCCCATATTTTGATTGACCCACTGAAATTTTCTCGGTAAAACGCTGGCCCAATTCGGACCTGAACAATATTTCGCAATCAAATGATGCTCCAGTTCAGTTAGTACTCATTTTTTGTGGGAGCGTAAAACTCTTCTCGAGAATACCATTCAGCTGAAAGATAGTATTAAAGACGGAATTAGTGATTTAAAAAGTATGTAATATTAAAACACAATTCAATTTAAAAAAAAAATCTTCTGTGTATTTATACTTGCAAGATGAATTTTATAAATTGATCTTACATATTTGTTAATTATTATAAGTTAATTACAATATTTCAGTACTACAAGTTATTGACAAAATGTTTTTTGTTAATAGATTGTTTTTAAAAAATGAATAATTATAAAGACATTAAATTTTAACTAAATATATAAATGTTCTTTTTCTAATTATGCCACTACTTGCAATATATTCAGGCTTTTTGTCTTGTTTTTTATAGACATTTTAAAATGTCAACCTTTTTATAATATTTTTGTCTGTGAGTATAATATCGTCAATACATTAAAAAGGATCACTAATATAATTTCCTCTGTGTCACCACGTATCTCGATTTTTTATTTTTTTTGTCTGATAGGGAGAGGTATTGTATTTAAAGATTACAGTTTTTAGCGTATCATTTAAATAATTTATAAAAATTATTATATATTACATGGCTAAGCTTTAAAGACTTTAATTATAATAAAATACCATTATATATACAAATCAATTATTTAACACACAAGCGAACCTGGGCTATTCAGCTAGTGTTATTATATTATTTTACATTAAAACACAATCGAATAATACTTCAGTTCAGTTGGAATACATTTTTCATTAATTAATCTCGAGAATGACAATCAACTGACTTCATCTAAAATATTAATATTCACTGATCAGTATAAAATTACTAAAAAAAGATTAATAATATTAAATAAAAATATTGACTCCTGAAATCATTGTAGAATTTTGCACTCGTGCATAATTTGACGGGTAGCCCACAAAAAGCAATTAATATCTTAGAATTTTTTTTCTTTATTAGCTTTTAATAAAAATACTTCAACAGTTACATAATAAAATTAGATAATTAGATATATGATTACTTATAATAATTCAGCATATAATTATTTAAGTATTATTATTTTGTATAGGTATCCAGATATTGTTATTAAAATATTTTATAAATATTGTTGTTTATTACGAGTATTAAAACAAAAATATTAGGTAAGCATCTAATTTATTTTAAATTATAAATCTAATAGTATAAGTAATAGAGTTAGTAATAAGTATTTTTTTTAAATATGTTTGTATGACAGTATTTATATTATATTAATACAGATTATATTTTATTATAAACATATATCAATAAAATATTTTAAATTATACAATTGAGTTTTGATAAATCGAATATCAGTGGGGATAAAAATCGATTTGACTTATGTATTATATTAATCAAAGACATTAAGGACGAGAACAACATTTGAGTGACTGAGACACGACTGTAGTACCTAATAAAATCATTGAATGAGATTTTTATTTTTTTCTGAAAGCAACTACAATTTTTTTTTTTTTTTTTAATTAGTTCTTCTAATTCAGTATATAAAATATTTTGTATATCCCTACTATCTTATATTATATGATTGCTATGTTAAAAAATCTATTGCTACTAAGTATGTAATAAGATAGGTACAACTTGTTTTATCTCTATAGAATAATAAAATAAAACCTCGTTCACTATAAATGTGTTTCATTATTTAATGTTTTTGAATTTCAGATGATATAGAAAAAAATCTAAATCTAAAAGCATTTCCTTTGCTAAAATATAGAAAAATATTATAGAAATATAGAAAAATTATATAGGCTAGTTTCAATAGTTTATAAAAAAAAACATCTATGTAATTTTTTAAACACAAATAGGTACTTACCTAATATACAGGTTATAAAAGTTATTATTGCATAGATTGTAGACAATTGAATTATACGTATTATATTGGTTATCATCAAATAACATGATATTTTTAATGTCGTATTAAAAAAAAAAAAATAGTACTAACTTAAATATATTAGTACCGGCTTGCAATATTACAAAATACTACAGAGATAGTATTACCAATAAGTGAGTAAGTGATACCTACTTCTATAATTGTTATTTCAATTACAATATTATCCATTGTCTATATTATTATCTCCACAGAAGCACGTACGTGCTATAATTATTTAGCTTAACTTATAGTTGTTAAGTATTAATGGATTTAACAATCTTCAACAACTAAAATAATATTTATTTACAGATTACTAACATAACATAGTAACATAATAGTAACAGTAAAAATATTAGTTAAAAGTAATTTTAAACTAAAAAATTAGCTGAAAATGTGATTTGCTCTATTATACTTAATATTTATCATATACTTTAGTAAAATGTCTGTGTCTCTTGTAAATATTGTAAATATAAATAAATATATAAAAATATATACGCACTTTACCACTAAAGGTTTATTTAGAACTATTTTGATTAATATTGTAATTTATGTGAGATCCAAAACGTGATTAATAATTATTTCAAATAACATTGTCTATCAATTAGGTTTATTTGAAATGTTTACTTTAGGTATAGGTGACTAGATATTTAGGAAATCAAATATTTGGAATCAATAACATAATATTTAGTTCTTTCAATGATAATACATGTAGATGTAGATTTAAAATTATAATGATAGGTGAATAGGTAATTTAATTCATCAATTCATCAATTATTCATCACTATGCATATACCCATTGATTATATTATAATACTAGCTGTTCCATCCAGCGTTGCCCATGCCAAAGATTTGTTATTTTTATAAATATATTCGTAAAAAATGTATATGGTATATTTTTATTAATTATATAACAGTAATATTATATTTAACCAGTGGCAACTTTATAAATAAACAAAAAAAATATTCGTTTTTTATGAACTAAAAAAAATGCTTTTGCCCAGTATCTAATTATTTTTGAATTCCTACCTATAAGAATAGATGAGATATCCAAAGATAGTTTAGTTATGTGTGACATTCAAAAATCATATGAGTGAATAATAAAACCTACAATGATAAATATCTGTAACCAATGGCAACTAGGCTTATTATGCAACGATCGAGACTGTTCTCGATCACTGTAGAACCGTCTCCAACAATAGTTTAGCATAATAACACACAAAATAATACACAGCACAATTGGGATAAAATAAAAAAAAAACAATTAAATTAATTTACACAGCCTGTGTTAAAAACTTATGAAACCTACAAATAATGTCAACCCGTTGTTCTTTAATAAACATTTAATTTGTAATAAAAAAATATTTAGGTCATTAATCAAGAAAAAACTATCCTATCTTTCAATTCAAATTTAGTTAAATTTGTAAATAAAAATATTATTCGTGGAGACATGAAACTTTTACGTATACTATTATATTTTATATACACAAATACATTTTTAATACATTTAGATCAATTTTAAGCTATTGCCTGTTTATACCGCATAAACTTATGTACACCGTTCTACGGTAAGACGGTATTAACTCAAAAGTTAACAATCGTAATAAATTATATAAACCTACACTATTTTAATAATTAAATATTAATAATAAAACAATTGCAATACTTTGAGCAAAAATTAGATTAATTTATTATAATACTACAGTAATACCATAATTCTACCCAGTCCTGGTTCAAATGTATTATTTTTGATTCGGTTTCAGCAAAAAATATTATCAGATCGGTTCAGTTCGGACCGATTTGGTCCAAGTTATGATTCTTATAATCTATTAAAATGACTGTTTTTGCTATGTGCGCAAAATAAAAACGAAAAACACCAACTTTAGATAATTATGTTATAAATATTTATATTTATATAATTTTATTATACTAAATAACCATAATAATGGTCCGGTCCAGACTACTACGAACGGTACCATATGCAGTTCGGCCTGGTCTACTTTATTAAATTTAATTACCAGTCTAGTCCAGTCTAAAAAAAATGTAGCCTGCGGTTCGGTATGAGTTCGGTCCTTCGTTAAAATTTTTTGTCCGATCTGATTCCAAAAATAATAGATCAGACAGAGCACAACTCTATGCAATAACATTTATAAATATTTAGATTAATTTTAAATCATTACCTATTTCGTATTTATTTTATACCATGAACCTGTTCACACTGTTTTATTGTAAAGTATTGACTCAAAAATCAGTAACAATGATATAATAATATAATTAAAATATAAACTATTATAAAAATAATTTATAACATATTAATACCTCTTATACCTGGATTGTATTATTTGTAGATTAACCTCTAAAATACTTAATGCTGGGCACGAGGACAATATTAACACTTATCTGAACATGTTTAATCGTAATGACAACTGGCTTTCGAATTCAGAATTATTTTTAGAACGATTTCCTTAACCAATTCGCTTAGATGTTGAATTTAAATATTGGCCGGATGTTACTTATTGGTAGAATGGGATCATAATTTAAATGAAAAACGTATTACTACTTGGTACCGCCGACTTTCAGTTATACTAGTTGATTTGGTAAATCTTATCTAAGTATTATGAATAAATTTAGGCAGAGAAGAATGTGCTCAGAATGAGTAAACTTTACCATTTCGTGGAAATTAAAATACTAGAATCACGTGCACGTGATAAATAAAGAAGAATAGTTAATATATTTGTTTATATCTTAATGTCATTGATTAGGTTTATAATAATGTACTTATTTTTATTTATTTATTTTGTCATTTGATTAAGTACTTAAAAAAATCAATTTTTTTTTATTATCAAACACAGTAAGTACACAATTATTTTATATAAATTAAGAATATTTTACATGGCAATACAGTTATTAGAATATTGCACTATTACACACACTTCACAGTTAACTCTAATATTTTCTTAAATATTTATTAATTTTTTATATTTTGTCACACCATAATTTTAATTGTTTGAATAATTATTCTATTGAACTGAACTGTCCTGTAATTGTTGTAAGTTTAAAATTTAATATTTATAATAATCATAACATTATAATTTATAGCTAATACAGCTATAAAACTGTTTTCAATTATAAGGACGCCACACCGGCATGCGCTGTCTCCGTCTTACTAGCATAGCTAATCCGTTGTAACTTGGCAAATTGTACATTCCGAATAATCCAACATTTACAGTTTTAAATTGATCATAATTCGTTTTAAAATTAAAATATATAAAAAAAACCTATGAAATTCACTAAATAATATTCTTACTTAAAAATAAGTAAATTCAATCTAATGTTAAACATACTGAGTTAAATGGATTATTCGGAACATAGAATTTGTTTTATTATGCGTTTGTAAGACGGAAAAAATGCATACGATTGTGGTATCCTCTTAATAAAAATAAATTTATTGATTTAGTACTATATAATAGGCTCGTTCCAAAAAATAAAATCATATTTTATCATGAATTTATTTAAATTTATTTTAATATCCATGTTTTTTAAGCATAATTTGACGTTTAAAGAAAAAATATTTATATATTATAATCTATAAATTACATAATATTATAATAAAAAAATATTAAAAGATTATAAATAAATAATATTTATTTGTATTTAAAATTATTCAAATAAATAATAGTAGGTATTTACAGATATTATCTTTTTGATTAAATTGCCGTATTATTTTTAACATAAATATCCCTATAGCAATATAAATTATAACTACAAAATTAATTAAATGTTTTTAAATGAATATAAAATTTGTTTTATAGTTTTTAACTTATTATATCCCTTCGCAGCAACACTTCTATTCGTCTATATTAAAAGTCAATATTTTTTTGAGATCACCAATAATAATACAATATTTTATTATTTTAGGTTATTTATTATATTTTAAAACAATATGAGGGCATTTGATGTATTCCTGTTTGTGGTGATAGCATATAAATGCACCACAGTGAACGGAAATGTTTATTTTCCTGCTAATAAAGCAATTAATGAGTGGTGGTCGAACACAATAACATATCAAGTGTATCTAAGGTCGTTTAAAGACAGTAACAAAGATGGAATTGGTGATTTACAAGGTATTTTTACATTATGTTTGTTAATTAATAAATTGAGAAAAAAATGGAAACAAGTTTTTATTTATTTTATATAAAATATGCAGGTATTATCCAGAAACTAGACCATTTCGTCGATCTTGGTATTGAGACATTATGGATTGGTCCATTTTTCAAATCACCTATGAATGATATGGGATATGACGTAGAAGACTATAGAATGATAGACCCGATATATGGCACATTTGATGATTTCGATAAACTAGTTTTAGAAATGAATAAGCGAAGTAATTGTCATTTATTAGTCAAAATAAAATCATATTATGCATGTGATAAATAACTGTAATTTTTCTTTCAGATCTTAAATTAGTAATAGACCTTATACCGAACCATTCGAGTTATAAATGCGATTGGTTTCAGAAATCAATTAAACGAGAAAACAAATACGCAGATTATTACATTTGGCGTAACGCTTCAAACCAAGATGAACTAATAAGTGATTCATCAATAAAACCAAAACCTCCAAATAATTGGGTAAATTACATTAATAATATTAGAATTACTTATATTTAAATACCTACTCTATCTTATTGTAATTTTGATAGTATTATCGTTTTTTTAAAGCATTTTATTATATTATGTTAATTACTAGAAATTATAAAAACCTAGTTTTATCAATCTAATTATGTAAAATAAGTTTTATTGTTTTTAATAATAATTTATACATTTTAATAACTTTATTAAATACTAAGCAAAAACATATTTTTAAACAGTTGAGTGTATTTGGAGGTTCTGGCTGGACGTGGAATAATGAACGAAAACAATTTTATTACCATCAATTTAATTCAAAACAACCAGACTTTAATATTAGAAACCCAGAAGTTCACAAAGAATTTTTGGTAACTAAATTATACATAATTAAGAAGAGGTTACACTCACATGCATTGTTTTTGTCTTATTCATACGCATAACAATAAGAAGGATAGCATACTAAATTTTTGTTCAGCATTTCCAATACAGTTATTTTTTATTATTCAAAAATTGAACTATTTTCAAAAACAGGCCAATATATTTGTGATATTGTTGGTATTCGATATTTTGATTTTGAAGCGAAGTATGAGTGTTTATTTAGTATTTTATCTATTTATGACATACTTTAAAATTAAATATCAAAAACTCGACGAAAAAACACCATTTTGAAATGTTTTATTTAAAAGATCAATATTTACAGAAAATAAACGAACAAATATGTAAAGTTAAAATGTTATGCACGTGTAAGACAAAAACAAGGAATCATTTTTTTATTATTATCAGTATTCATTTATTGTGCACTTTTATTCAAGGATATAATTGCATTTTGGATGAATAAGGGAGTTATTGGATTTCGATTTGATGCTGTTAGACATTTATATGAAAGTGATTTATTCCTCGATGAGCCTTGTCTAACGGACAACCAAGAATGTATAATCAACTTTGATAGTCTGAATCATACCTATACAGTAGATCAACCTGAAAACATTGACATTGTAATGGAATGGAGAAAATTCATAGATAATTACTCGAGAAGTAAAAACATCTCTAGGTAAATCATACTATATATTTGGTGAATGTAACTTTAAAAGTAGCAACGTTCCTTTGCTTTATCGAAATTGACAATTATTATATTAATTATTTATCATATTTGAACAGTTATATGGCCACAGAATCTTACTCATCGATAGATATATTAATGCAATACTACGGCAATTCAACAAACCCCGGGGCTAATGTACCATTTAACTTTGGATTATTATTTGTTGATAAATGTAATATAATTGAATCCATAGACAAAGAAATTAAAAAATGGCTAGATAATATGCCTGAAAACCAGGTGGCCAACTGGGTGGTAAGTGTTTTAATATATTATATTATAATATTTCTGAGAAAATATTAAATGTGATGTTCAAAATAAAATATGATATATGTACAGACACAAATAAATCGTGTTGCTTGTAACTGCCATTCAATATCACTTTAATAAGCTTACGCGTTTATAAATAGTATTCAAAAATTATGACGTATAATTTTGTATCATACATTTATTTTTAAGGTGGAAAATCATGACAATCTTAGAATGGCAACCAAATTTGGTGCTGAAATGGTACCACTCTTTACAGCTTTGAAATTATCACTTCCTGGTATAGAAGTTACATACTACGGGAGCGAAATTGGCATGGACAATACGTATGTGAGACCAGACCAATTACAAGATCCTAATAACGCGGGAGGTAAGAGATTGGATGAATCCAGAGATAATGAGAGGTGCCCGATGCAATGGGATAGTTCAATAAACGCAGGTACAACATAATTACATAATATGACTATTGATAGTTTTTTTGAAACAAATACGTTTTTTTAAATATTTAACAATACAATTTAGTAATACACATAAGAACCAAATTATTCGATAGATTCAAATGGAACGTTTGAGTTTCCTCAAAAATGTATCATTGTAATGCAAATATTCATAAATCATCAAAAGCAGTGAGTTGCGTGTAAATATTATATTATTATTAGTTACATTTGAAAGCTGTAAGATAATAATATAACAAACATAATAATATACTCCAAAGATAGGTTGTAAATTTAAAACGTCAAACGTTGCATGGCATGCAAAATAATATGTATTTTTCTCCTATTCCAATCATTTATGATTTAATCCATCTATGGGGCTTATAAACTTGGAAACTACTGAACAAATCGCCACCACATTTTGTACACATATTTCTTAATACTGAGACTTCGTATTTCAACCGATATGAGGGAGGTTTACGCAGGAATTTAGTATTGATTCACGGAAATCGTATATTTTTTTGATTTCATACATGTTTACCATTGGTTACAGAAATAAAAAATATTTTTATATAATCTAAACATATGTATGTTTGTTGCGTATATACTTAAAACCAACACGACCGATATTGACAAAAATTACAGAGATTGTTCTTAAAGATATCAGAAAAATTTAGATAGTAGTTTAAATCATTTTCAAAAATACACCAAGTGACTTCTCCAATCCATCACAGGCGGATTGCCCTTCTTGATAGAATAAGTTCACAACTTGAAATATACTGAGGCCAATTTAATACTCTAAAAGAGATATACATATATATATAGTGCCATGTTTTATAAATGTTCATTTTAGGATTGTACAACTAATTATACATATTTTAGATTTTAATATATAAGTATTAAATATGGAGAAGTTATAAAATAAACGATCATTAATTTCATCATTCTTGAATGATAGACTTTATCGTTTCATGTAATTTTAATACATTAGTACTTGAATCGAAGAAACTCAATTAAACAATTACATATTTCAAAATGAATACTATAAAAAAAATTAACCGTTGAAAAATTGATATCAAACTTTACAAAATAGTTAAGATTAATTTTAATTATAAAATATAATTTATATTGTGTTAAATGTTTTTAAGGATTTACTGAAGGAAAAAAATCTTGGTTACCAATAAATCCAAATTATTATAAACTAAACGTCGAATCACAAAAAAAAATACCAACTAGCAACTACAATTTTTACAAAAAAATGTCTCAACTCCGGAAAACCGATACATTAAAAAATGGTGATCTGCAAACGTATAATATTACTAAATCGATATATATTTTAAAGAGGTAACCATAATTTAAATGAATTAATAATTTTATGAAATATTATGTTGGATTTTTTCATAGTAACTATTCTTAATCGTTTCATTTTTAGATCATTATTAGAACACGAATCATATATAGTTGTAATGAATTTTGGAAGTGAAACTGAAACCGTCATATTATCCAATATCATGAATAACCTCAAAGACAAACAACTTTACGTATACTTGGGAAGCGAAAATTCTGCATATAACACCGGGTAATTAGAATTTCTCACTTTAAAAATATTTTTTCATTACAATTAATAGCTTTATGTTTTAAATTAAATTTTTGTTTTTAGAAGTATTTTATCAACTATTTCTTCACCTGGTAATTCACTAAAACTGCGACCACAATCTGTAGTCGTATTAACAGATAAATATATTGCAACCGAAACACCAACAATTAATACTCAAAATTCGGGCACACAAGTCAGCTTCACATTAATTAGTCTACTCAGTGTTTTTTTACTTTTAAGATATTTCTTATGAATATATCTTTCATAACTGTACAATAAATAATTATAGCTTATTTTAATTTAAATGTAATTAATAACTTAATTGTAATTTTGTTGTATATTTATCTTTTTCATGTATGTATGTTTAATTAATTCTTAATTTATAAACAAATGAAGACTTTTTAAGTTTAAACTAATGATTAAAAGTTTATTAAAAACTGTGATACTTACGTATTGTATTTCGTTAATTTACTATAGTTGGCCTTTTAAACTTCGAAGATTTCTGTCATTATAATATGCTTCAAAAAGGCATAAATTTTTCAAATTCTTTTTTAGAAATACTTAAAGTATAATTAATAATAGTATTATTTCACTTTTTTCCAATAAATATTCATTTTAAAATATAAAAATATTTAATTAGAAATATTGATCATTATTCAAAAGAACTCAACTTCTAAATATTCATAATTTAATAAAATCTAGTCAACAAAGACTACCTATATAAAAGTAGTATTCAGATTAAAAAAAAACTATTTACATATTTTTATGATGTATTTTATATACATTATACTCGCATTATGTGATTTCTTAATGAGGTCTCTATTCATATCGATAACATATTATGATTTACGCTATCAAGGTTTATTGAAAAAAGTTTTAAAACTGTTTGTTGATAATATCATCATCAAAAATTACGGTTCGATACATTTTCAGTAGCGCATAGTAGAGCAGGGTCCAATTACCTAAAATCTAAAAGAAGTACAAGCAGCTATAGGGTTGCAAAAATTAAGTTACATTGTGCAAGTCTTTGGAATTATAATGTTAAAAATAAAACAATGTTAAAACTGATATTTTTAATTTTCATTATTTTGCTTTAAATTTAAAATAAAAAACTAAATAAAAACGATAAGTTTTTCGGAATGGTTTTTTTTTCGTTCAATTTCTTGTTTATACATTTTTACTATTGGGTAGTGAAAGCTGGCAAAAAGGGAGCGCGAGTTCTTTATTCTTTCCTTCCTGTTTCCTTCCGGATCCCATTTGAACGTTGAGCCTCTCTTGTTAGACCCTTCTACAAATGTCAACCCCAGCAATAGGCAATATTGTAATATTTCGTTTGTACGTCGAATCACAAATATCTCTCCCTTTCTACGTCCTTCTCTTTATTTCTGTCAGTTTCTTTTCTTTTTTTTTTTTTTTTGGTTCAATATTCTTATGTTTATGAAGCTCCAGAGTCGTAATAAATAATGATTAGACCAACGCAATTCAATATAATATTATACGGCACGAATATTTGTTAAACGGAAATATTATGCCGTTTATTAATTGATTTTAAATTCAATTTGTAACATAGTTCTTATTATTCTTTATATGAAGAACAGCGAACACGTGTTAGTAGTGTGCTCATTGTATTCGCGGTTTACGTGTGAACCGTTAATAGGATTACTGAAACATGGTATCGTTACCCCTTTAGTTTCTTCCACCCCACTGAGATATTATTAAATAGTATTTTTTTTTCCCCGTCGCCATTGAAATAAACAAGCAATGACAAGGTGATTGATCGTCGTATGGGTTGTTTCCTTATTGGATTTGATTAAAAAGCATGTTTTTTTTATTAACTTAATAATATTCCGAATTAAGACTGTAAATACATATTCTGTTATAATGTAAGAATGTTTTTTATTATTTTATTTTATTGATTTATAGACATTAAGCCTAACATTATTATATAGGTATAGTCTGCATTTTAATTAAACTTTATATGAATACAATAAAAAAAAAACATTACACTATATAAATATCGGTATTATATTATTATAGGTGATTTAGGTAATTTCCCAGTTCGTCAACACATAGTTCATCGATACCCAATATTTACCAACCTGTTTTTATTTAAAACCATATTTATACATTTCTATTATAGGTAGCTATAGTTACAACTGTCTAGTTGACTACGGATTCTGAGCGGAGAGATGAAAGTATACATTTTACAATGAAGTGTGTTTTTATGTCTATTCTGTAACCTCCCACCTAAAAATAGGAAATGTATTAATAATAAATTAATGGATTATACCACCTACAACAATGACAATAAGTATAACATCAAAAAAAAATTAAAATAAAAAGATACATTGTATAATGCCAAATTGAAGTCTGAAAATCTGGAGATATGATTCGAAGTTTCAAACCGTAACTTTTAAATTATTTTATTGTATTCATCAAAAATATCATATTTAGAGTGTCAAATATCAATAAACATAAAAAATAAATATTATTATGTATTATGTTATAACATGGAAAATTGTTTACAATTTATTAGTGTGCATAATATAATTAACGAATAAAATTTAAAATATGTACATAAACTTACAACTTATATTATAGTTCTACATAATACACAGTTATTTTACAACTATTTTAGGCTTTTGCGCTGCAGTTAAATGATGTTGCAGGTGTCATTTTATTTATTATTGATTTTCAAACAGCCGACCTTTAACGTCTCTACGACAGTTCATCAACTCATTTTCGAGTGTTCTACAGACGCGCCATGTGGTCATAATGAAGCATTATTACCTAACAACGCAAAATGGCCTCCGGTGACATAAATGGAAAAAATAGAGGGCCAAAAGCACCGAGTGTACTCGTACGTTTTTTTCCACAGTAACGAACATATTCTCTATACGATTTCTAAACACGAAAAGGAAACTGAAGATTCGAAAACCCTCCCGCTGAGAACTCCCCGCGCGTATATAGGTTTTTAAAATGTTTCGGATTGGTGCAAATTCAAAGTGAAGGACTTTAAATAATATAACGAATGGTCACTACAATATTATTCCTGGTAAACCGTATTATTAGAGGTATTTTATGTTATAAAATCAAATGATAAGATCACAACAATTATGTGTTATTTCGATTACAACTAGTGATGTGCAAATTCCCGGGAATTTGGTAACGGGAAATTCTCCTATGAAATTCCTGGGAATATTCCCAAGACCAGGAACTTATCGGGAGTATTATAATTATAAATGTAATAATATTTCAATGTTTATAAAAATCTTATAGCTGTAAATAATCCTAATAATAAATATTTTATACTCTAAAAGACTCTACTACAGGAGAATAGGATGACTTATCTTTTAAGTAATTCTAAAAATGTACCTATTTAATTTGTATCATATAATTTTAATTTTTAATTTTAAATGTATACACTTAAATGTTATTTATCAGTGTAAAGATGGGGATTTCAAATAATTACTCTATTATAATAATTATTTAAACTGCCTGTCTATTTAATTTCTAATAAATCAAATATGATATAAATAAGGTATAAATGTTTAAACTTACTAACGTACTAGTATAATTTACTTTTTTTATGGAATTTTTACAGGAACATTCCTAGCGGCGCATTACTAATTACAATAGTCACAAATAAACTGTATACATAAATGTTAAGAATATTGCTAAATCTTTCTAACGATAGATTAATAGAATAAAACATCTGAAAAGTCCAATTCCCGGTTAAGAGATAAGCTTCGAGTACGAAATTGATTAAATTAATTTATTAGAATTTTCCAATAAAAAAAAAAAAAAATATTATAGTTTCGTGGGAAATTGTTTGGTTTGAAAAATTAAAAAATTTTGTTCAGATTAGATATTGTACGTTAACAGATTACTAACTCATACACTCAACGCACTCTACAAATATAGTTTTGTTTAGATTAGAACAGAACACGGAAACTACGTTGAGTACCGTTAATAAACAAAAATCAAGAATTACTTATTATTATTATAAATTTTTAATTTTTTTTAATTATAAATTGTATTTATAAAAATTTTGGCTTTTGATATTATTGTATTTATCTATGTGGCTCGTGAACACATTCATGTTGACCACCACTGATATATATTATTTACATATTATACAGTAGTCGGAGTTTGATCACAAAGTAGTCAGACTAATAGCAGTCAAAGTCAACATAAATTTTCAAAACATAATTTTTAAATAATTGACTACATCAGTTGTAATAAGTATTAATAACCCATCTAATTTAGACAAATCATAATTAATTTAATTTTTCAACTCATACTCTGTTTCTTCTGTGATCTTCAGTACCACACTCAAAAACAGGGTTACTCGGGTAACCGTATATGACCTATTGAACGTCTTTGTATCCGTTTTTATATCGTGTAAGTTTGAACGCAGGTCGTAAGTTAAAACTAATTTTACTAATTTACTAATTTCGCCCTTACGAAAACTTATTCTGATCGTAGTTTAGTGTATTTTAACTACACACATTTAAGAAATACTCGACTTATGAAAGTGGTTGTTATTAATCTTGAATAGCATCTTCAAAGTTATGTGATCATAATTTTAATATTAATAAAAAAAAGTATTATAATTATCATCAATAATAATATTATATTATTTTATAACATTTATTTATTTATACCGGACAAATTGACCACCACCACTAGGACTATACGATTATTTAAATAATAATAATTAATCAAATAATCGTTGTATTATAATTTGCAATCGAATATTCATACTACAGTGTTATAAATTCTAATAATAGTAATATGAGTAATCAAATAATTATTCTGGTTTAAACATTTTATTCATAAAAGCAAATAAACTTACATTACAAAAATTAACTGCCGTTTACCTTAAGGGTCGGTCTTACATCTTAAATCTATGAAAATAATAAAAAATAAAGTAATATTTAACACCGGTTTAGTTATATAGTCCTTATTCATTGTATATATTAACCGATTAAAAAATATTCGAATTATTCAAAAAATAAGTTATTTTAATTATTTGGAAAATAGATTATTCGATTATTTATTATTCATTAAAAATAATCGATTAAAAATGTCAATTAATCGAAATAATCGCACAGACCTATCCACGACAAATCTCAGACGTAAAGTCCGAGAACAAAAAGTCAATTTTGAAAAAAGTCCGGGCTAGTTTGTTTATGTCAGACAAAAAATCCAAAAATACAAAATATTCTATTCACAAAATTAAAATTTAAAAAATTTTCTTATACAATATCATTTTGATTACTATTCCTCATACCTAACTACAGCTTACAAATATTATTAAAACCTATTTAGTCAAGACATACATTGACACATTATTTTTTGAACTTGATAATAATTGTAATTTTATAGGTATAAGAAATAATTATCAAATAAAACATTAAATAAGAAAATAAATATATGTTTAAATAAATAAAAGTTTATATTTTTAGACTATTAATCTGACAATAAAAACGTGATCGGACTTTTTGTTTAACTTTTTCCAAAATTGACTTTTTGACCGATTTTCACCCACGACAGTACGGTTTTTATTTTTTCATTAACGGTTATTTTCGCACAGACAGTCTTCTGATGGTGCGCTCGCGTTTTCACGCCGCTCCTAAATAAGTCCTATTATACCAACACCAATTCGCAGAACCGAAAAATTTTGTAATGTGTACGACCGTCGACCAATCGTCTGGTTGCTTAGTCTTCTATCTCCAAAACTCAACATGCTCCCCCCATTCTTCGAAAATTTCTCCGCCAGATATATCGATATTACTTGTTTTATTTTAATTATCATAAAACGAATCGCGTCGCATAATATATTTTGTACACGTCTTATCAGCTAAGTAAACTTAAGTAAATTTATAAGTCATAACTACAGACTACAGTCATCATGAAGCGTGTTGACTTTTAGACTGTAGATAATAACATATCTGTTTTTTGCAATCTGGAACCGTATCTCCAAATTAGAACCATAAATAATAAAGTCAGCACTACAATAATGAACAAAATAAAAAAAATAAACGTGATAATGTTAAGTATCCCTTATCTCCGTGCTCTTCTCTTTCGAAATTACCGCCTATAGTACACACAAACAAAAATAAATCGAAACCTTTCACAATAACGATATCGACTAAATCGACGGCTCACCAGGAATTTCAAATCAGGGGCAACCGAATACTACTAAAAATACATTCTAGAACATTTTACCTTTACCAATATTCATTAAAGGCGTCATCGTTTACATAATACTATAGTATACCAATACAAAACAACCTTAAGGATACATCGTCTCGGACATCTCTTATAAATCGACTTCTACTCATCTCGAAATCCAAATAGACACATCCTTTATTATTATCCTCGCCATGACTAATTATCCAATTTAACATAATATTATTATATGTTGTATACAACATTTTTTTTTCTGATCGTTATAATTGCTATAGCAAACACCAATAATAAAGATGAAATTAATATGTTATAACGTTATAATCTAGTGTTATAGTACCTAGGCAACCCTAGCAACCGATGAATGATATAAGTATGTTACTATAGCACTCTTGTTAGTAATTTTTATTTTTTTCAATCATAATTTTAAAAACATATATAGTGAAACGTCCCCTAAAGGGCAGATCTAAATAGCAGACGTTTTTTGGGAACAAACTTTCTAGTGGATAACATTATAATGACCAATAGTGTCCGGTAATAAGAAGTATTATTGTATAAAATTCAACGTTTTTCTGTACATCGAACAAAATATCAAATGCCATGCTACGTTATCTTATTCCTCATCCTAAGCCATGATTTTATTTTCACTAATAAGACAATGTTAAATATTACTTTATCCACAAAATAAATTTGTATTATTTATAAATGTGTTTTATCTTCCTAAAAATTGGTTATTAGTAAATTAGTGCCCCCCCCCCCAACAAAAAAAAGTTCATAACAATTATACTTTTGTGGCTACGGTACTAATCCTCAACAATTTAGGCAGTTAATTTTTCTGTCCAAAACGACTTGTTCTTATAATTTTTTTTATTGAAATACCTAAAAAACAAAATAATAATAATTAACAATGACCCAACAAATAACGGTACAAAAATGTGGATAAGCCGCGTTGAACACGTACACTAAGTATAATAGGTACCAATATCAGTTGTTATGCAATCGTGCAAATAAGATATGAAATATTAAGAAATAAAATGAAACAAATTTCTTTACTGTAAAAATTGTATAAATTAAATTTATATCGTAACATAAATACTATTATTATATAAGAAATAATTCACAACTAAATATTTATTCTTACCAATAAAAATATCTCAAATTTTAGTGAATCTTAGTTTTAACGCCATTTTAAATTTTATAAATTCACAGTAAAATATAATGATGCATATTATATATATATGTATTACATTATTTTATAAATAAATAATATTAATAAAAATATATAACTAACTTTAATTGAAAATACCGTAGAAACTAACCTACCTGACAACTAAAGTATGTACCAACAGTTTCTTTAATGTATACGAGTATACATAATAAAAAAACAAGTATTTATAAATGTGATGATAACAAAATTTTTATTTATTATATAGATTACAAATTACAAAATCTATTATAACAGAGTATTATAATTTAAAAAAATTATCTTATATTTTTCAAAAATGATTTGCATAGTTTTTAAAAATGAAAATTGAGAAATTTGTTAATATTTGAGATATTGTTAGCTATAACTAAATTATTTGAGCTTCAAAAGTTCTTTTCTCTGTCGTTCCAAGAGTCTCTCCATATTACTGCACTGATCTAAGGCAGCATTCCGTTCACTCTGTAAAGTCTGAATTGTTTCGTCTTTCCGTTTAATTGCTTCTTTTACTCTAAAATAAAAACGAATGAATGAAAAATTTTTAAATGTATTTAGTTGAAAACATTGATTAATACCGGACGTAAACGTGATTTATTTCTCTTTCTTTTTCATTTTCAATAGTTTTTATTTTAGTTTCAAAACTCAGTTTTGATTGAATTAACTCTGTCTGTAAAATTCCAATCTCAGTGACAGCTTCGTTTTTTATACTATTTTCTTTTGCAGTGAGGTCATTTTTTAGTTTGGAAACCAACTGCAAAAGTATTAGAATAATAATTGTTATCGTTTCAACATTTACCATAATCTATAATATACCTCTTGTAATCGTATTTGTTCAACATTACACTTATTCAATTCACTAGTGAGATCTGCTATTTTATCTTCATGTTCTTGTGCTTTGGTTCGAGCTTCGTTTAATTTCATACGATGACCAGATATGGTATTTTCTAGTTCACGAATATCAGCTTCGTACTCAGATTTTATTCGCCTATAATCATACAACCAGTAAAGTGTTATTATCAAATTTATTTTTTCGCAAATAATATTACGTTAACACACTTAATAAGAACAACAAGTAATATAAATATTAAACCTTATACAATTATTTTAAACAGGTTTACACTTGATGAAATGTAAATAATGACTAATCAAAAATTTTATTAAATGTATAAATTATTACTTAATTTTCATTTCTGAACTTTTTTCTCTTTCAGAAGCTTCGTTCTCTAATTTTTGAACAACTAATTCAATATGCTTATCTCGTTCTTTTTTACATATTTCTTTTATGTTATTTTCCTTATCTTGTAACACAACCGTTTGATGTTGTATCCATTTCGTTTTATCTGTTTCACAAGTTTCTCGAATGGTCTTCAACTCATTCTGAAAGCAGATCATATTGTAAAAATAAATTTTATATTTCATATATAAATATTTGATTTATTTTGCTACTAAAAGATTTTATAAATTATGTTATCGATAAACCTTTAAATATCAATAAAATATAAACAATAAAACCAATTTTTTATTCTTTTTAAATTATATAGATTATTATATTATTAAAAATATTAAATAGGATATTTTTTTTTTAGTAGAATTTGACATTATAGAACCCATAAACATAAACCTATATTTATAAGCATTATTGACTTTTAGTAAACGTTCTTTATTTACTACTGTATTATGTATGTAATTTATAATTAATTGTTTGATATAATTTGAACAACACTTCCTTTTGACAAATTAAAACAAATGTCACTGAAATTATATGCATCTACTCTCTGTTTTATTTTTTATAACTATTAAAATCAATAGGTTTTGGTTTTAAATTATTATCATAACATTATTAACTTTACCAACCTGAAATTCTTGTTCCTTTTTGTTTATCTTCTCCTGAATCTCTAATACCAATTTCTCAAACTTTTGTTCAAGGGCTTTTTGTTTTTCCATTAGTGTCACATCATTTTCTCTTTCTTGACGTAATCTTTCCCCGTGAATTTCGCCTAATAGTCGTTTCCGTTGATCTTGATAACTTTTTTCAAGTTCAGCAATTTCCATTTCCAAGCTAATTATTAATAATAGTTTATTAATTGTAAATCAAACTATTATACAATAAAGTTATCAGAAAAATAAATGTTGTTTTTAAAATAAAGTCCAAAGAACTATACATTATATTTAACTTCTCTTAAGTAAGAAGTACAAAGAATTTTTTCATTAATAACTCATGATTGTATTTTAATATAGTAGAGACTTTTAATTTCATCAATAATTATTCATTTAAAAACCATCGGTTTATGATATGTAAATTAATAAGATAATATAATTAATATAGACAAAAATATGGAAAAAGTAATAAAAAGGTACCAGGTACCTACGTGATATTATATAATATAAAAAGTAAAATCATAGGTACCGATTTCTTGAATTTTCTCTTTCTGTCACAATTGCTTGTTCTCGTTCTGCGTCCATTTTATCCCTCATGGTTGCCATTCTCCTATGCCATGTTGCTTCAATTTCTTCAATTTGTGATTGATGAATTCTTCTAAGTTCTGATAATTCTTCTTGATATGCTATAGACATCCTATTAAGTTCAGGTTCAATGCCTTTAATCGTCATCTCCTGTATATATAACAATTGTAATCTTTAAGTAATACATTCAAAAATAATATAAAATATATAATATTTACTTTGATTTTTTTTGTTTTAAGATCAACCCATCGATCTTTTTTTATTTTCTCAGATGCTGTTTGTTTGTCAATAGCTTTTTTCAATTCAACTTTGTGTCGCTCCTCTTGGCTCGATAATGCATCATTCATTTTTTTCGTAAGTTCTTTTACAGTCAAAGAACAACTTTCACTCAGCTGTTTTTTCTCGTTCAATAACTAGATAATCAAATATATTTTTAAATATAATCTGATACACAAATAATAAAACATTTTTTTTAATATTATTTACTTTATCGATGAATTTTTGGTGTCTTGTAACAGTAGATTCATACTCAGATTTGGTTTTAGCATGTTCTGCTTGTAGTTCAGATATAGTAGTTTTTAATTTTTCAGTTATATCTTCTTTTTCTGATAATTGTATTTGAAGCATGGCTACTTTCTGAGCCAACTCTGCTTTATCAAGATCAATTACTTGTTGGAGATTTCCTTTTTTTTCATCCACAACTTTTTTACCTGGTCTAAACAAAAAAGTAATCTAAATCACACAATAGGCGATCAGAAAATAAACTTACGACGGTGGTGGTGTGTTTGGTAATTGTACAGGTGATTTGTGTTTAGGCGATTTGGAAGTAGTCGGACGATTTGAATTTTTCTCTACTTCGTCTAGAAATGACCATAATGCCCTTTGAAAAATCCATTAAAAAACAAAAATAAAAACATAATTTAAATGAATATATATATGGAATCATGAAAAAAAAAAAAAATTATAATGATTTCCAAGTGATATTAACTTTGAACTAGACGAAGATTCTGGTACTAATTTTTGATGTTTATTATTATCTGTAACACCACTTTTCCTGACATTCATGTCTACAATAAATCAGTTTACATCATTATACAACAAATATAAAAAGAATGTCATAAAATATATAATTTTAAGTGTAATAATAATAAGTATTATAATACGTATTAGGATGACGATAACAAAAATAAAAGATTTTAAGTAAGTGAAATCTAAAAACTAACTACCGATATCGTTATTTTCGGACTCGAGTTCTTTAAGAATGTTAACGATCTCGTCGTACGTCGACGTCTTATGTTTTTCATTGCAAAACGCGTCCTTTAAACATAAATATTACATTAAACGTTGTTTACTATACTAACGTAACGTTGTTTTTTTTTAAAATAACAAACTGTGGTGCGGATACCGATCACCGGGGATACTCACGAGTGTATCGTTGTTGAACTCGGGTGTTGATGGTCTCTGTAAGTGACTGGACATCCACGAGACCACATCTTCCCTGACGTAATCTTGCGCCGGCGAACGATCAGCGTTCTTCGGACGATCTCTCCTAACTTCCGGTTGTCTCTCCGGAAGGTGCTCGTTCCGCGCCACTACTTCAACCGGCTGGGCAACTGTGGACGCAACCACCTGCTTCGATCTGAGCGTGTCCCTTACGTTTTTAGCTCTGTGACCGACCGCCGCCGCCGCCGGCGCCACCACCGGTGCAGCGATCGTCTTTTTCTTTGACCGGTTCTTCGGCTTTGCGACGGACCGCGTTCGGCCCCGGTCGCTGTCCGCATCACTACCCCGAAGCGCCCCCGACAGGTCCACAGACATGGACCCACCGAATCTATCGCTCGAGCCACTGATGGCCGCACTCAGGTTAGAGTACAGGTGTTCCTCATCCAGCTGACCACGGCCGCTCTTCGCGTACGCCACGGTCAGTCCATCATTGACAGCAGGGTTGTCACTGGCCACGTTTTCTACGTACACATCCGCGACAGGTGATGTTGATACGGGAATTGGGACGGGTGCCGTGTTCGGGAACCAGCGTTGAAACTTCAGTTCCACCGCATCATCGAACGTCGTGGAACCGTTGGCCGCCCGGCCAAATGTTTCCGGTAAGCGCGCATCGCCACTTCCGGGTGGTATGGGCGGCTTAGAAGTCAGCCCTGGTTCGAGTGTTGGTCGTCCATCGTCATCGCCACCATCTCCGGTGCCGTCGTTCGGAGGGACGGGCGTCAAATGGTCGTCGCTTGATGACGACAGTTCAGCCCCGTCCGATTCGTCGAACACGCTGTCTGGCCGATCTACGCGATTTCCTATACCTACGAGACAGATGAGAATATAATGAAAACTTTAAATATTTATGTATTTGGTCTTGTTTTTCAGTTTTACGGTCGTTGCATATGTAGGTACTGATAATCTCAACACTTAATCGGTTTTTTTCCGATATGGGTTGTATTCAAGACATATGGTGAATGATGATAACTTAAGTGAAAGAGTGTATACAACTATGGTCTAAGTAAATTAGCAGTAGATATAATATAGTGTGGGTATGTCTTGCAAGTATCAATTATTATTATTCTCACTAATTTTAATCCACAATAAAGTCCATACCGAATTTGTCCTTACTCATTTGTTCGAAGATTATATTATATTATATATTTTATAAATACTGTTATTGGTGGCTGTGATTGATGAACAATTATTTGAGCGATACAACATACTGGTACTTGAATAATTAACAATTATTTTATGAGTATATTGTTGTACGCTCGACGTGTACACTATTTCTTAACGTAGTGGCGTGTGTATTGTATATGAACACAGAAACTTTTGCCAATGTATATGTATAAATTGCAAAGATTTAAAACATACACAAAGAGTCACGATGAATCGCGTGATAAATCCAGATTATACAGTTATGATGGTATTTTAACTACTTGTATACTAAAATGTCCATTATTATTATTGGTTTTGAAAATATAATAAAATAAAACGAGTTAAAACAATTTGGTAATAATGAATCAAATAATGTATTTGTATTTTTCTTCAAATTTTGAAGACGCATTTATTACATTTCATCTAAAGTAATATCGTATTTATCCAATTAAAGAAAATAAGTGACTAATGCTTTAAGTGTTATCGGTGGTTTGATAATTCACAAACATTGCATTGTTCTATACAACATGTAATTTACATCAATTCGATCATAAAATATTTTAATAGGATGCATTTTTTTATTATATATTCAGATATCCTATATTCACCCGTGTCAATCTGTTGATTATTGAAATCAAATGAAATGTGTCGGCTTTTGGTAATCTTATTTATTGTATCGGCAGACTGGGGACGTTTAACTAGTCTTGATTTACGTGGTGATTCCTAAAAAAAAAAATTAAATTAACAAATGATTTAAAATATCATGCTTTTTATTTTATCATTATACCTGATATGTAGCACTCAGTGTCAGTGCAGACATCGGTCTTCCGCGTGATGGTGTATCAACGTTTTCGTTATACAAATAATGTAAAGGATTTGATATGTTCAAATTCGATAAACGGGTTGAGAGATTAATCTGAACAAAATATCATATAGATTAAAATGTTAAATATATAATGTATATACGTTGCGGATACCGATATATTATTTTATTATAACAAACTTCAAATTATACATTTTTAATTAAAGGTAAACATATTAATATACTAATACAATAATACGTATAATACTAAAACATGATAATGACAACCATTTTTTTCAGAAAATAATCATCAAAAACATATTTTAATATTATAGCCAAAAAAAAAAAAAACAAAATACAAATTAAGAGTTTAAAATATTGTACGTCTTTACTCGTTATTAATATCAATAGGTACGTGTATAAGCCATGTGTAGTATTTTATTTTATCATAAATAATAAATACATATTTTTGGGTTATCAATTTATTTTATTCTAATAATCATTATTAAATATTCAAATTACAAAATCCATTTAATATCCATACCCACAATAATGCCTAATAGCTGTAGGAATACAAAGTTTCATATTGACATTATTGTATATAAGTACGCACAATTTCTAGTGAAAACTCCATTTGCACACTTATACATGGTTGTTGCATAAATTAATATTCATTCAAATTTAAGGCATCGCGTGACTAGAAAAGTAGGTACACGCACAAACGATTTAATAATAATAATATGAAAGGATAGAGAAAATAATTTATAAATCAACAACTCTGAAGAATAGTAAAGTTTGTGGATGTAAAAACATCATGGTTTCTATAAAATTCAATCTTCCCACAATACCTACTCTTTTTAAGTTCGTTAATGTAGTAGTTTATACAGTTTAACATCTTAAACTAATATAATTCCTATAAATATAGACATATTTTATAGTGTACAACCTACTTGTAATATAAAGTATATATCAGGGGTGACTAAATTTTTTTCGGCAGTAATCCATTAAAAATATACTTCACCTTGAAGATCGACTTCCATAAACAAGTTTTTTTTATATATTATTGAGTACCTATATACTATATTGATTAGGTAAGATGTGGCCTAAAAATAAATTCTAACATGATCGACTTTTAAATTGTTCGCGATCATATGGCCGCCTATGGTATATATATTATACTATATACACTTTAGGGACTGTATACAAACATACAGTAGTATCATTACTAATTTATTGTTGTGTACGTATTTGAAAAATATTTTGTAAAATCATTATTAGTTATAAAACATGCATTTCATTTTATTTATTAATTGTTACAGACAAAAAATTGACGGATAATAGAGATAGCAAATCCGTGGAACGCAAAATATAAATTAAGGACACGTGAAAATTTAAAACATTTATATTTTATTTTTAATAATAAACAACAATTTGCTATGTATAATATTTTCCAAAGTCGAACACACGTTCTGCCATGTTTCAAGTTTACTTTTGTAGGTATAAAAATACATAAAAAGTAATTTTAAGAAAGTTCACATCTCTTTTCTGAGAAAGAAAGTCAATTCAAGATATTACTTTTGTATGATACTAATACACTACCTATTATAATACGTCTTTGCTTATCCACATTATGTGTATTGATTAAATTGTATTTATTATTAGCTAGATGGGTTCGTTTTCTTGACTGAACACACGTTGCAATAAATATAAAAAAAAAATACTTCTTTTTTTTATATGGCACGCGTGAGCCAATAAAATCACAGGGTGCGTGTAGTACAATAATATATACTAGAAAAAAGTAGATATAAGACTATAATATTATTATGTCATGTGGTATTTGTCTGTTACTGTTATGGTGTTATCGCAATAGAAAAATAACAGTATTACAAGTATTTTGAAGGCAATAGGTATGTAAAGTATAAATATATGTTTATAAAAAGACCGTCAATTGAATCGTTGCACAAAAAACACTATACTATCCAATATTTAAATAAATTGTACAGAACCTGCCTCACTTTTGTTTGAAGAGTTTTTATATTATGGGATCCTCAAAATATCGCGGAGTTGACTCCTCAAATTTGAGCGAGTGCAACAAACGTTTTCGAAGTTCGACGATTTTGCTTTAAGTAGTCATGAATCTTGGATTGAAGTCAGGCACTTATAACTTATAAGTTATAGTATTACGATTTTTAAGTATCACTGTCTTATGGAATTAATACATATGTCCTGTAATCATCGTTATTAATACCTATCAACTTTCATTAACTTTCTGTTCTATAGCGGTAACCAGATTTTCTAAATCTATTTTTGTCATTATCTGAACCTCCAAGACCAATATTTTTATAATATTACCTGCAATATGGACCCCGTGCACTTGTATAGTTTAATATTTAACCACTGATGTTGTAGTATCTTTTTTTTGTTTTTATTATACTTTTAGTGCTCGAATAACATGTGCATAATAATTCAAAGGTCCATTAAAATAGGTAATCGTAGATTTATAAACAATTAAACAATTAACTACACAAATAACGCATCTGCAAAACATATCTATTTCAATGTGATATATTTAACTAAAATATAAAATACATAATATGAATCGAATATATTATATTATTATTCTGTGGTGTACATACTTGAGAGCCTTGCAACGATAGCCCCGTGGACGTCACGATGTGCTTTTTGGCCTTTGAATTTTTTTTAAAATTTGACATTTTAATACCAAACTCGCTATCAATGAAAACTTAACGTGAACATCAGACCGCCACAATAACTTTGTACATAAATTAACTAATTACAGGTTATAATTAATATGAAGTTGTATTGACGAAAATGCGATTTTTGTGGATGTCGCGATACACGACTATTATTCGCGTACAGAGAACTCCGAATAAAATTGAGGCCTACTATACTATACCTGCAACCCGAATCTCTTCCACACAACACCTACAACAAAACGGTTGCCGGGCAACGCAACACCGAACACTTAAGTAGCGATGTCCCTTCACATAAGTGTGTGCGTGTGTTTGTTACACACACGGTTTACCTTCATGCAGTGTTTTAAAACGATCTGTGGTATATTAAATTCAATTGGCATATAGCTGGGTTATACTCTGTCAATATTCGATTTGTACGATATAATTAATTTATAATAATATAAACACGACGCACAGCCTATGTAGTGAATACAAACCCAGTATCGAATATAAGTTTTAATGCCAATTTTTTTATTTAATACTCCTATAATAAAAAAAAAAACATTGTTTTTAAACTGACGTAATGTCACTATTATTGATAGTTAGTACGTTTATTGTAATATGAGTGCAGATACTTACCTTCTGACGTATGAACTGCAATACAGTTAGTCAATCGAAAAGTACATAAGTACACAGATTAATATTTTTAATTCAACAGTTTATTTAAAAAATTCTACTAGTCATCGGTAAATTAATTATAAAATATTTATAAGTATTTTTAAAGTAGTTTTTCTACATTTTATTATGTACTTTTTATAACTTTAATAACTATTGTACGCCTACTGTTTTTAACGACAAATCATTAATACATTTATTATTTCAATAACACAGTCACATAGATGCACATTATTATTTTTAACAATATTGGGATCGTAGTTTTTTAACTGAGTAAAACAAAAATAGCTAATTAAGGATTTTGTTACCTATTAAATTTCAAATCAACTGTGAATTATCGCATTGAAAATACTATTCTTAGTCAAAGCTTAGATGAAATGTACCTTGTTGTCATTCTTTAAAAAATATTAGACGGTTGTCAGTAATTTTTGTTTATGCTTAAAAATACTACTGAGGAATTGATTTTTTCAGATATTTTCCTAATTATAAAAAAAAATATTACTCACAACAATTAATAAAATAATCAATTATCAGTAAGAGAGACTTTATGGAACTCCGCTTGGAAACAATTTTAATATGATATTAATAATTGCTTTTAAATTTTATATCACTAATCACACCACTAATCTGCACATAAGCAAACAAAAACAAACGTTAAACAATTCATGAAATATTTTCGCTGTCAGGCTTTTTTTCGGTAGGTTTATTCACTAAAATAAATTAAATACATAATCACAAATTTAAAACTAAGTTCAAGTTCTATTATGTGTGGCTCCGTCATCTGGCTTAGAAGATCTTTTATATTTGGATTTGGTTAAAATATACACGACCAATACACCATAAACAATTAATACTATCCCTACAAAGTTTAAAAATAGTCCTTCCGTCGGCATATTCCCATGCTGTTGGTTCCTATAATAATACAAAACATTTTTGTATTATATTAATATTTACAAGCACCTTTGCACATTTTTTGATGGTGAATACATACGATGCAAATATGATTTTTTCACTAAATCCCAGTACTGAAGTTACAATAGATAATACAAATGTCAGTGTACCAAAAATTATGTGATAAGGCATAACAGCTTTTTTATATTTCATAGCTATTTCAGGGTAAAGAAATGATACAAATCCACTTGTAAACTATAAAATATATTAAATAAGTTCACAGTAAGTTACATTTTATAAAAAATAAGTATATTCTATTGATAATATATGTGCAATGTGCACATTTAATCTAAATACTTTGATTATTTTTAATAAAAGAATGAAATTTCCGTTTAGCTTACCTGAGAAAGAAACATTGCGAGAGTAATAATTCCCAACCAACTATGCAAACTGTAAAATTTTGGAATAGGTGGATTAGCAATTAAATTTGAATTTAAACCAGTCCATATACCAAGTACTCCGATGATGATTATGCAGCTATGAATTGTTGCATGCTGCATTTTTAATTTTCGTTTTGTAGTATTCCGAAAATTTCTGAAATGAAGGATAGCTAAAAAAAATGAATACAGATGTAATATAATATAATATAATATATTTTAATAAAATAACATTTTTTTTTTAATTGAGTTGTTAACAATTAGTTTTTTTATAACTAATTGTTTGCATGTAAAAGAATATTCTATTATTAAAACGCACATATCATTTGCTATTAAATTAGGTAAATTGTAATCTTATTTAAATAGATGTCTATAATAATCCTAATGAATTAATATTTATTAAAAGTTTTAAAATAAAGTCTTACAATTTGCAAATAAATAAATAAACGAGATTGTCATTAATAAAGGGTGCCAGTTGCATATTGGTATTATTTCACTAAAACCGAAACCAGTCCGATAAATTTGAAGCCATAAAAAGACAGATAATATAAGAAATATTCCAATTAACTGAAATCAAAAAGGATATAATATTTTTAATTATTTATTACAAGAATAAAAATTGATATTCTCAATTTGGCATATATTGATAGGTGATTAAAAATACCTGAAATATTGTATAAATTGACAAATAGCCAGAAATCTGAACATTTTTCTTGGGTTCTATATAGTGACCGTTCTGTTTATTATTTGTAACACAATTATTGTTCGGTGTAGGAGTTTCTTGAATACTATCGTTTTCTAATTCCACTGTAACTGTAATAAAAATAAGCATAAGTTGTAACATGTGGTTATCGAAAATAATTCATTATAATCAGTTAACACTTTAATAGTTTATTTGTATGTGTTCTTAGCTACTGAGATTACCAAGTTAACACCAGTCGTACACAAATGTTTCAAAATACGCGACAATTTTTTTTAGACTATCCAATGTCAATGATTATGACGGTATTGTTTATTGATTGAGTAAAATATTGTGTAATTATCAGTTAAAAATGCAATAGGATATGGAGGTATTTTAATTTTTTCCGACATCTTCATATCGATAAAGTCATAGTCAGGCCGGCGATGATGGCTATCCATCGCGACCAAAATAACGAACTAACAACAAAGAATGAAAAAAAACTATGAAACAAATTATTTTTCCGCTGATAATATGAAAACCCTTTCATTATCTAAACCTAGTTGAAACAATATAGAACAAAAGGCATGAATGATTCATGACCTAGAATCAATTATTTACTAACAGAAACCAAATTAAGACGTTCCGGAGTGGTAGTCATGCAGTGATCACAATAATTAATTTTTTGTTGCTTTTCTAGAGAATGCTATTCTACAGTTTCGCCCAACCCTATTATTAGGTGTAGTAGTTGTTACATATTGAAAATAAGGGGAGAAGAATATTCAAAGAAAAATATTTAATGATTGTAAGTTGTTCGAAAATATACTTATAGAGGTCCTTTTTAGTCACTTTTACGATTAAATTTCGTCACTTAGACACCTTCTTAAATAGTTTTAATTATTTTCAGTCCTAATGATAGCTAACCTTGATACTTCATCAATATTAACAATTAATATAACAAAAAAAAAACCCATTCAATTTTGAATTTTGCAAGGGTTGGATGGGGAAAATTGTTTCTGTTACACCTGAACAATATGTCTTAGGTACTACTGTAATATTCTATAATATCATATTAGCACATTAAAATGTAAATTATAGCTAGTTAGGTACCTACTTCATAATAAACCATCTATTGTTATCAAGTTAAAATACAATTGAACAAAGCTTAACACGCTTATTATTGAATACCTCCATTAATTGAATAATTATGGTTTTAAAACGTAACTCGTAGTAGGCATTATACAAATAATGATAGTTTATCTATTTTAGAAACAAATTTCTGTCCAGCATTATGTTATACAATAATATAATTCACATTGAAATATAATATTATGAGAATTTTAATGATTAAATTGATTATATATATATACGAGCAGACGAGAGATTGCGAGAATTTGACTACCTACGTTGAACACCAGAAAACATTGCTAAATAAATACGATTATCGTAGTTCATATAAGAATGTACACTGACACTTAAGTACATCTCTGTCTTCCTATGAATTACATAAGTTTGTAAATAAGACCAATTGTTTTAAATGTTTTTACAATTAATAGTACACAAATGTAAGTAATATTTTATCGTCGATGACTAATGACAAATAATTATAATTATATATCAATATAAGTACCAGTATTACAAATATTATAGTTGGCGTAATAAGATGTCATACATACCCATTTTTAATGGCCAACGTCGCAAATAATCTCAACACCTAAAATACATCACAAATAACGTGTAAATGTTAAAACATACAAAAATTAGTATCAAATTACTATTATTATTAATATATAAACATTTAGTTTTAGTGTTTTACGGTGATCTGCATTCATTGCATATAATACTATTTACTATACTGTATATTATGCACTACACAAATTCACAATAAACGTTTCGAAGGAATAATGTAAATTCACGTTTCGCCACAACCGTATGCGTTTTATGTTGTAAAACAACTAAACCAATGTATCTGCAACTGCATATAGATTGGCTGATATTTTTGTCCATAAGTACTTACAAAAATATTGTAACATCTGGAATGACCGGAATGGTGGAATGTACAATTTTCACACAGAATGCTATCGGTCTGTTTTATTTTTATCTGTGAAACACTAAAAATAATATTTCTATTAACTTAGAAAATAATTATATTTTTACTCTTTTCTTAAGTTGGTATATAATATTTATTTATTTTTTTAGTAAAAAATCGTATTTATACAAATTATAACCAGAAAAATATAGTATCAAGGTAGATAATATGTAAACAATATAAAGTATTGAGCATATATAATTTATATTATTAGTTAATACTAATATTGTAGTTAATAGTTAGCTCTTATAAATTATAATGAATGTCTATTTTTCTGCTACTTAAACTGTAGGTGCCTCCTATATACCTCACATGTACGTATAAGTTCGTTGAGATACCAACGTGAATGAATCTATATAATAATATGTATTATCTTTACACACAATTTATATATATTTTACTGAACCAACACTTTTCGGACAATCCAATATTTCTATATAAATTTCAGTTACAGAACGGTCAATATATATATTATATCAATATAATATAGTATGTCATAATATATTGTTTAAACAATGTAGTTATATATTATATATTATGAATAAAAAAATTTTAAATTTTATATTAAACATTTCATTACTAACAAATTTGGCTTTCTGAATAAATCAATTAATAATATTCTAAACGAGTGTGTAAAGACTAGAGAGAATTAAATCATAAGACGTTATTAATCGTCATTATAAGTATATTTTAAGCAGGAGATTAACATACATGATTTTAAAAATTACTTATGTATGTGTGATGATACACTGACACTGGTGACAGGCAATGGTAGTAAACATCGAAAACACGACGTTTCGTTATTTCTAATTAAACTACTATACAGATCACAAAGTAATTCATTAAGAATTCTCATCCTTATTTTTTCCCTTTAATAACGAATTTATTCAAATTCTGATTTTTGCAATTTCTAAATATAGGTACCTACTTATAGACAATAATTTTAAGTTATTGAGTTTTTTGTAAGTAATACTTAAGGAGTGTCCAGTGATGATACAAACTTCTGTTACTCAAATGAAAAACTCACATTTTTCACTGTAATTTATTTAATGGATAATTTTTTTATAAATTTTGATTTATCTAATTTAAAATTCGAATAAGTAGTTTCTCAGTTATCAAAATATTTATACTGCGGATAATAAGTCCTTAAATGGTTTTACAAAAGTATAAAATACGATATAATATTGGATCAATACATCATAATTCAAATTTCAAAATTGAATATCGGTATCATAATCAAATTTAAGAATGTGTATAACCTTATCGAATAGAATCCGAAAACTGAAGACCCAACAATTATTAAATATCTATTAGTTATAACTAGGATCAATAAAATATTTTCAAAGGAGCCAATACCAGGTTTTTTTAGTTTTGGAATTGATATATATTTATTTTATTTATTTAATTATTACCTATTACTAGGGTACGAATTTAAATGCACTAAAAAACAAAAAATACCTTAAAAATGATTTATTTTAAAATTTTTACTACCTATCTAAAATAATCCATAAATTAATTATACGGAAGAAAACTATCGAAATCACTCGGGAATCAGTTACAGATGAAACTATACGCAATACTAAACACAACAGTGCAAATAGTGCAATACGACTAAATGCATTACGAGTTCGTTAAATAACTTATCGTTTTATCTGTATTACACTCGGCATCGTATTTATCTGATATAATCGGTAAAGCCATAATACATTTTAAAAGTAGAATTTTTTTTGGTTTTAAGAAGAAATTAAAATAAATTTTATCAAATTTTCTGATAACATCACTACCAAGTATGTAAAAATAATAAAAAAAATACTTAAAAAACCTAAAAATGCACTTAAAATGTCAAAAAACAAAATAAAAGTTTCATTTTTCAATTCTTTTATATATGAAATTAATTTTTTGTGTGGAAAGCATTGTTTCAGGATATTCAAAAAAAAATTCGATTTGCATGAAATCCACACCCTACTTTTTACAGTAATTATGGTTAGTGCAAAACAGATTATAAAGAATTAAACTGTACTACACAATGATTCAGGCATAGATATACACTGTCCGTAATTCTTAACATAGTTAGAAAATTAGAATAGCACATTATATTTAAAAAATATATAAATACTCACAAGTATACAATAAAATATTAAAACTTGACGAATATTACCATATTTGCAGTCCTTAACAATACATTGTAAATAAATGCATGCAATGGATTATTGAAAATATTTATACATGCATAAAACATTTGAAGGAGAAGGGGACTCCAAACAATTTTAAATAGATAATATCTTAGGTACTTACAAAAAAAAATTGAAAAAAAACAATAATGTCAAGAAAATCACAGTAGTTATTAATTTATAATCGGCTCACTTCAATGCATACTAATTTTAAATTAGTTTATAGAACTCGATAAGATAGTATTATTTAACAAAATTATTATAAAGTTTGACATTATAACAATTGTATACATAACAGATTTTCGATAACTAATTAAAATTGTCTTCTCATATCTTTCTGTCATAAACTTCTAGTTACACTTGTTGGTAAGTACATTAAACATCAATATCTTATTATATCTCAAAACCGATTATAAAACAATATATATTTTATTCCTCTTCTGATTCAAGTTACAAATAATCTATTGTAATAACTTTAAAAAGTACTTATATCTACATTGATAGTTCAACTTAGCCAGTCAAATCGTTAAACAAAAAAATTCCGTGTTCATGTATATACCGACCTTATTTGTGTGATCACTCAATTATGGTTGTAAAATATTGGTTCTATTCACTAAACTAAAGTATGGAAATTTAAGAACAATAATAATGCAAGTTTACATTCTGGATTGAGTTGTTTTTCATTTAAATATTAAAATATCTATACATAACTATTTATAAAATATCTTAGGTTTAGGTTTTAAGAGTTAGACCGTTCTAAAGTAACAAAAGTTTCCAAATATATCATAAAACAATTATTAGTTTATTAAAAGTAGGACGCATATTGACACCGAAATTAAAAAAAAAAAACCCTTAATTTTTTATAGCTTTTATAAACATGTAAAAAGTGATTTTTTTTTTATTGGTCAAATAAACTCGGCAGCTATGGCCATTAGTTACAATTTAACTTAGGTTTAGGTATTTACAGTTTTTACAAGAATTTTTTTTTTTTTTGATCCGAAATTATGAGGTAAGTATGGTTACTTTGTATATCCTAGTGATTTACATATTATTATTAGATTAGATTGTAGAGACTTGTTGTTTTCAAAAAGAGTAACATCTTGGTGTTCTCTTCGGTTTCTGGTCCTAGTGCAACTTCAAGGGTCGTGTCTAGCCCAATGGTTTGTCGATCATATTCATATTTGAGACATTCGGTTATGATATGTTTCACTATTAATTGGACGCCACAGACTTCACATGCAGGGGTTCTTCCTTTGCCATTAGGTACCCATGCGTAAGTTACGTATGTCCGATTCTCAATCGGTTTAGTACCTTTCTTCTTTTTTTTTTAAGGAAGTGTTTATCCATCTCATGGTACTTGTTTTTATTGTGTTAAGTTTGGTGGATTGTTGTTTCCAAGTGTTCAGCCATTTTTTTTTTTGATTATATCATTTATGTGTTTTTTAATGTCTTTGTAAGATGTTCCTGATATAGTTTCGAATTCGGAGTTTGTGGCAGCGATCTTAGCCTGTTTGTCGGCTATTTCATTTCCTTTAATGCCAATGTGCCCGGGTACCCACATAAGAGTGATTTTTTTGTTTTTGGATAGGGCTTCATTTAATTTATTCATTATTTTTATTGCAATGTCTCCGGGTTTGAACTGATTTTTTATGCTATTTGGTGTGCCAAGAGAGTCGCTGCAAATTATATAGTTGGGGTGCTCATCGTCTAGGATAGTTTTAATCGCCTCAAGAATCGCTGTTGCTTCGGCCATATATATGGAATATGTATTTGGTAGTTTCAATAGAACATTTTTGTTTTTAAGTATTATTGAAAATCCTACTTGGTCTTGTGTCTTAGAGGCGTCAGTGTATACTTCTTGGTATTCTTTATAATTTTCTAATATACTTAGGAAGTTTCTTTGGTATATTTCTGATGAAGTTTGTATTTTTAAGAGTGAGCTGAGTTCTGTATTTATATCGTATGTGGAATTCCATGGGGGTGAATTCAAATGTTCTTTTAGAATTAATTCGTCTAAGTTAATGCCGCTATTACCTAGTTCGTCAAATAATTTAGTGTTTTCGAATGATAATGGGATATTGTTTGATATATAGGATCTAGACATATATTTAAGTGATAGGTCATTTCTTTTAATTTCAGGTATGGGTTCGCCAGCTATATTATATATGCTATGGATTGGACTACTACGAAAGGCGCCTATCGCTAGCCTTAACCCGGTGTTGTTGGTACTGTCAATTGTTTTTAAGATATATTGTGGTGCTGTTTTGTATATATTTGATCCGTAATTAATTTTTGATTGAATGATTGATTTGTGGATTTGGTGAGTGTTCTGGAGTCGCCTCCCCAGGATGTGTGTGAAAGTATTTTTAAAATATTAAGTGCTTAGTTGGTGGATGTTTTTAGATACTGTATATGAGTTTTCCATGTAAGTTGGTAATCAAAGAATAGACCAAGTAACTTGACTGGTTTTTTATTAGGAATTAGAGTGTTATCTAAGGAAATTTAGAGTTCCCCGACATTTCTTTTTTTTGTGAATATGATGAGGTTAGATTTTGTTGGTGAAAAATTGAATCCTGTCTTTCTTGCCCATTCGGCTAATTTGTTGGTAGTTATTTGGAGATGTTTTTGCACAGTGCTTAAATTGTTGCTTCGACATGAATAGTTGAAGTCGTCGGCAAAAAGGTTGCATTTTACTGGTAGTGAACTGCTTTTGGTTATGTCATTTATGGCTATAAGAAAAAGGGTTACTGATAGTGCTGAGCCATGTGATACTCCGTTTTCTTGAATAAATTCCTTAGAAAGGTGGTTGTTCGCTTTGACTTTAAATGTGCGGTCTTTTAGGAAGTTGGTTATTAGATTAAGCATTTCACCTTTGCATAGGACTTTGTTTAGTTTAATTAGGATATTGTGTCTCCATGTAGAGTCATATGCCTTAGAGATGTCAAGGTTGACAAGCCGCATTATTTGCTTGGTTATAATAGTCTGGTTTATTTCATGATTAATTTGGGTTAAAATGACAATTTAAAAAGTGATTTTTATAGACATCTGAAGTTAAAATTTGAACAAAATGCAATGTTTAAACGAAGAATATAGCAATTTGAAATGTTTTGTTGTACCTATATAACTAATTCAAAAATATTTTTCGTGGTGATTTGAAACTTTTACTTATATTATTTAGTAAGTACACAATGACATTTTTAAAACATTTAGATTAATTTGTTTTATAGCATTGCTTATTTATAGTTTATATCTTATTAGTACAAAAGTAAAATTAATTATTATAAAAATTAATCATAATATATTATATTTATATGATAATGTAAGCTAGAGGTAGAAATTTTTTCTGACGCTACGTGCCAAAAATAACCTTTTACTTGGAGCGTATCATTTAATTATAAAATATATTAAATTTATTTTCAGACTTCCACCAATTCATTATAAATTCAGATAAACTTCCACTTTACAAGCAACTTTATGATTCTCTTTTTTATTCTCCTTCGGTTCAATTCGGTAAACAATATTAGGATGTTTCTGCTAACGATCTCAAAAAAAATGTCTTGTTCCATGGTCAATGTAGCTTTTTTGAATTACCTTAACTTTAATTATTCAAACTTCGTTGTCATATACACCGACGGATTAGTCTCTCCTCTTTCTAATGGTTATGCATTCTATATTCCAAAATCACATATTTCCTTTACAAATAACCTCCCCCCCCCTCATAATCGTCCTTTACTGCTGAGTGCTTGCCATCATCGAAGCCCTAACTCTTATCTCACATTTTGCTCCAAACAATTATTTAATAGCCTTTGACTCTATGTCTTGTCTTCAAGCCTTAAATTCCAATCCCTTCAACTATCATCTATCCCCTCTTGTTCTCGACATCAAATCCCTCTTATTCAACTTCATTCAACTACATTATACAATCCAATTCCTGTGGATCCCCAGTCATACTGGGATCCCATGGAAACGAGTTTGTAGACAATCTAGCCAAATCCACATCTAATCTTATCTGCCGCCTTCTACATTTTTACCCCACTCTGATTTCATCTCTTTCATTAAACGTTACATTTCAAATCTTTGATCCACCTATTGGAACAATCTACCCGAAAACTTTGCATAAGATATAGATATTACACCAAACATTCCTAAATACACTTGGTTCACTAATCTACATTTACATAGATCATATATTATTCAATTTAACCGTTTACGCGTGAGACATTATCTTTTACCTAGTCACGCCTCTAAACTTGGACTAAACGATTCCCTACTTTGTAAACTTCATTCTGATGAATGTATTTGTGACTTCCCGCGCATATTATTTACCTGCCACGTTTTACAGTTCAAACGCCTAGCTCTAATCGACTCTCTTAGATCTCTCAATATCTCTTTTAATCTCCATTCCATTCTTAACACTAACTGTACACTTATCATTAATTTTGGATGCTGACTTTATTATATAATTTTATTTATGTCTTAATTTAATCTATGTATTTTCTTGTATCATAATTATTGAGCTATATTAGTTGTTACTTAAAGCTATTATAAAAAGAAATAAAAAAATATTATATTTATATTGTTGTTGTTTATTATTAAGAATAAAATAAAATATTTTAATTTTTCACGTGCCCTCAAATTTGTTTGCGTGATGTCATGGATTTGCTATCCCTGATATATACTGACAGACCGTCTCCGCTCAGAATCATCGGTTTTCATCATAGGGAACTACTTCAAACGACTTCGACGTGACTTGGCCAGTAAATTAGTCTATTGATTATGATTTATGAATTTTTTAAGAGGATGTAGTAGGAAACTTGTGTGCACATCTCTACATTCGAATGTATCGTATAAACTATAATGTTATTAATAAACTATGGCAGCAATAAAGTAGTATTGTTCACACAGACCCTTCACTGCTGTCGATTAAATTTAAATTTAAGAATCGTCTTTTGTATCATAGAATTTTTGAATTTAAAATGAACATATCCATTATAATAACTTATTCAATTACGAGGTACACTCAACTTCTATTGTACAGCAGAGAGATTACCTACTTTCCTCTTTTTTTCTATAAATATTGATTATGAAAATGTTATGCTCAGCCAAAAAGCTTGCTTAAATAATTGATGAAGACCCCAAAAATGTTTTTATTACAGCTGTTCAAAAATATCAAATATACATAGGTATACACAATTTATTTTTATATGGATTGAAGTTCAAATTTTGACAAAAATCGATAATAGGTATCACGAAAATTTGCAAATTGTTTTGTAGTAACAGATTAGCTGTTAGAACTTTGTAAGTACTACATTTTCATGTTTTTTTGATCAAGTAAAAAAATATTTATGAACAATAATTGAAAATGAACTAAAAAAGTTGTAATTTCTCATACCTATAAAAAGCACAAAAAGCGTCGAAATATTTTGAAAATATGATAATGTATAGAAATTTCAGTCATAAACATTTGGTGAAATTTACAAATAACTACAGTTACTCGTATATTAAGTAATACCTAAACATTTTTTTTTTAATTGATTTTTTCAAAAACTAGTTTTGCGTAAAAATTCTCGTTTTCCCTGAATTAAATTTTTTCCGACGCCATTTTTTTTTAAACTACTTACCTTTCCATCCTCAACTCCAACTCTGAAAATGTCATCAATTTAATTATTAATTTTATCCTGGAAGCTGGTTTCATCATATAATTTTAAGGAAATTTGCTGTTTTTTTTTTTTGAAAATTTAATGTATATATTATTGTTGAGCTGTAATAGTATAACTAAAAACTAATAAAAAAAAACTACTTAAAACTCTTTCACTCCCAAATTAACAATTACATTCATTTTCCTAACAGAAAAGTTGCCGAAATTCAATATCGAAGCATTTATACTTCCCTAAAAGATGATAACAGACACAAACAGTGACATATTTTCAACATTTTTCTGGAGAGGGTCCTATTTATTTAGTATATTTGAAATAGGTATTACATATGTAAATAACCATATATAATAGTGTATTTAAATTGTAAACAATATATTAAATATATAATCGGTGAGGAGGAGGGGTACAATACCTCTGGATCACTCCCCTCCGTTCATCCACCACTGGACACAAAACTTAAAAACATGCATTATTGTAAAATTAATACATTCGTCAGTCCGCTCAAAATCTAATAAACTTAAATCAATAAATTAAATTGAGTTAAAAAAATTAAACATAAATCTATACAATTATTATCTTATATATAAAATTCTCCGGTCATAGTGTTTGTTATTAAACTCTTCCAAAACGGCTTAACTGATTTTCATGAATTTTTTTGTGTATATTTAGTAGGTCTAAGAATAAATCATTTTTAAATCGAAATTCATATTTTAAAAAGGTGTTGATAAAGATTTTAAGATTTACGATGGAAATATTTGTTTATAAATGGTTGCCATTGGTTATAACTTATCTTATATATAAAAATGTTTATAATATGTAAATTGTAACCAACGGCAACCATTAATAAACAAAAATTACTAATATAATCTGTATGTAAGTCGTAATAGTAGTAGTAGAATAAATTATAGAAATTAATATTTTATTTTTGTTGTGTATAAAATATAATTGCCATTGGTTAATCGGGCAGATGTGGTAAACGCATACCATCAAATCGTCGCGTTTACAGACTCAAAATAATAAATTATATCATATGAGAGTTGAATATACATTATCATTTTTTTAAGGACAAATTTAAGATTATCATTGGTTAAAGTTAATACATATATATATATATATATATATATAAAGAATAATAATATAATAATAATATATAATAACATATTTATATGTTTGTCTGTATGTCCTTTATGCACTCCTACACTATTCATCCGATCGCTATGAAACTTTTGTAAGTTGTTAAGTACACTCCCATGAAGGTTTCTGACATACAACATACTATCCTACGTACTTATTATACGCTAAAAATTCTGGGAAAACTAAGTGCTATTTTTGATGAAATATATATATATATATATGTATAATCTCTGTTTGTTTATAGGGTTGTCAATGGTTACATATTTTATAACTATTATAGTTTGTAGAAATATGGCATATACATATTTTTACAATAAATTTATAAAAAAAAAAACAAATCTTTAGCATGGGCAACCGTCGAAATGTTTTTCATGTACCTACCTAATTCTGATTTCACTGGCTTCAGCACCTCATAAGATCCGCAATCCACCACAGGTGGATTACCTACCTGATAATTTACTGCTCACATATTGTACGCGATCCGATGCAGTGGATTGCCTACCTAGACGGTTTAGATGCACGTAAAATGTAAATCACTTGAGGTTAATCTTAATTCAATATTTGGCTCAGGCAACGCTGGGCGGGACAGCTAGTGTACATATATTATATATACCGATAAACTGTACACGTCATAATACCTACTTACTAATACGCGAATGTGCGCACGCTGCGTGGATATACGTATTGGAATAATATAACAACTCCGGCACGTCGCAAAACGCAATTGATATACCCTTAACTAATACCCAACAGGTTTATAGGTGCTGAGTAGATATTTGCATTAAATCATATAATGCCGTGGTTTGCAAATCAAATTCAATGTATGTGTAAATTTTTTTGGTAAAAATACAACGATTAATATTATATGCGCAAGACGACATAATGGATTATGGAAATGCACGATATCATTATTGTAGCCTAAAATAGGTGATCGATCTCGCGGTATAAAAGATAACATCGTTAACACAACACGATATTATTTAGCCTTTTATTATTTTCGTTGTTGCCTACGTTGGCATTACTGAAACGGGATATTTCATTTTTACTTATCAATAATAATAATAATAATTGTAATAGCACGACGTATAACAATATTATTATTATTATTATTAAACTTAATGTACCCCGCACTCGTGACGCGCCACACCACGTTAAGTATATTTTATCAAGTTACCGAACGACTTTTAAACTACAATATCTATGACTTAATAACAACTGTTGATTAACGGCAGTAGACTGGTGAGTTTTAATTTTCAGATTTTATAGTTTCGTAATTTCTTGCACGACATAACAAAAACAATAATCACATTGTTTATCGTCTCGACAAAGTATCATCCGTCAACGTGCGCACCATATACACCGGTCCATCGCGTCCAATTTTCTAAGGAATACGGCCGACTTCTGAAAACCATGAGTGAATCAAATGGCTCCAACGGCTGTGATCAGGAAGCGTTGAAGTTCGCCAATCACCTTTCGCCGACCAAGACTGGCATGCTCGCCCCAAGCCCGATAGTGACCAGACGGACGAGGACCGATTCGACGTGAGCAGAATATTATTGCAATTTATTAAAACAACATAACATTGCCCATGACATTGATGTGTAAAGGTGATGGACTGGTGTCGGTCTGGCGCACCTGGCTACCGGGCGATTGCCGGAGGCTCAAGGGTATTTTTTAATATTGGGGGCCCATTGCCAAATGGAAAATGCATAACTACATCGTTTGGAGTCAAGAGTAGGACTTTTAAAATTTTTTTTGAATTAAATCACAACGTCCGGTTTATTCAACTCATTGCTTATACAGTTCATATACGTTCTTATGTACTTTATGCACACAAATTAAATGTAAACGAGTATTTTAAAAATTAAACTTTGATCTCCAATTAGCCATCAATATCTATAGATGCTTTATTTTGTTGTTTGTTGAAGAAGCCAGCATTAAACTTATAAACAAAGATAAATTTAGTATAATGTTAGGATATGTTAGGATCTTCCACATTATAGCAATAAATTAAAAAACTACTATTTTTATAATAATTTATAATTTATTTAATTATTATTATTTATGTTTATTGTATTCTTTTCTTTTATGTGTACAAATTGTATAAAAAAGTGCGTACCACTTGTTGATTATAATTTTTATTTTTTAATAAAAATAAAATTATTTTATTGCAATTAAAGGATAGTTAAATTGTTTTTAAAGTTTGTATAGAGCCCATTAAAAATTAATGTTCCAGTGACCAAATTATAAGCCATACTGACACTGGTAATGGACCTTGTATCACTGATCGTTTGGATGGCAAAATGCACTTGTCATGTATTGCTTATCAACAATTAAGTCATTTATCTTGGTTCCAGTGCATGTGTTATTATTTACTATTAATTTTTGATTTTTATGATTGTGTGTAGTTCAGCCCTGGCTCTCAAGAATCCACAGATATCTGGAAAGGTCAAATACTTTTGCAAATCTAAAGGACACGGCTTTATCACTCCAGATAATGGTGATCCAGACACTTTCGTACATATATCAGAGTAAGCCACATTGTTACATTTATAATATTTACTTTGTTTATTATGGCATGTTGTTTTTTAGTATTGAAGGAGAATATGTTCCGTTACCCGGCGATCAAGTGCATTATCGTCTATGCCCTATTCCTCCAAAATTAGAAAAGTTCCAAGCCGTACATGTGGAAATCGTCAATTTAACACCTCATCAAGTACATTTAAAATGGGATGCGCCGGAAAACAATTGAATATATCATTATATTATAGTGATAATTTGTATACAAATATCTAAACCTTCATCAAAACTGGTACATTCCAATTGTCTAATGCTCTATAATATTATAACGAAGAGACTTTATTGGTTGTACTGATATTTTTTAATTTTAGCTAAGTGCCAAAATAAAATAATCCATCTAAAAAATACATCATTTTATAAGATATTTTTGCTTCTATAGTTGTATACTATTATGTATATCAATCTAGATTAAATAATTATCACAATACGTGTTATGTCTAATTTTTAAATGACAAATGTTTAATAAATAAATTATTAGAAAACAACTAGCCCACTTTTATAATAATTATTTTATACAACTGTATTTTGTATGTGTGTATTTAATTTCTTTGCTACTTAACATCAGAAATTCAAAAACTTAAATTTTTATAGTAAATTTTCTTTTTTTATGTAAACTTGATATAAAACCATTAGTTTTAACAGTAAATTATATTAATGATAAAGATGTATCTAAAGCAATGCAGCAATATCAAGCTATGATCAAATTAATTTCTGCTCAGCGTATTTAATGTTTGTATCAGTTTTATCATATTCAACAATTTAATCATTTGATACTGTAAACTAGAATATAACAACTAAATTATTATACAAAGAAAAATTCCTAAAAAAATTTGGTAATGCATACCATTTTTGTTATAGGTATGCTCATAAAAAAAAATAGTATATGGTATATACCTTTATTTTACTGAGTTAAGTTTTTACTATAAACCTAAAAATTATGTTTAAATTATCATCATATTATAATAATATTAATTGGGTATAGATAAGATAATGGATTTTTATTTTTAACAGTATGATTTATTATTAAAAAATAAATGAAATTTGTTAACACATTTTACAATAAATTGTCTATTGTTATACTAATTTACAGATATATATATTATGTATTTAAAATCATTGTATCTTATGTATACGAAAATATGAGTAGCTAGTAAATTTCTTTTTTTAAAGATAATATTTTTTGATTGCTAAACAATACATTTTTAAACTAATGCTGCATTGCTAATATTAAATACATGTAGTATTTAACTTTAACATTAATGTACATTGATTGTGGATTGGTATAATAACTACATATTATTATGTATTCATTTTATATAAAAAAGTATCCTAATAATAATTGCAATTTTAAAGGTGATCTAATCCTTTAAAAATTTTTTATTAAATTTATTTTGAAAATTTTAACGTACGTCAAATTTTTTAAACAAAAGTAATGTTTATATTTTTACACATTATTTAAACTAGCTAATATTTTAGTAATTAATTAATTTTCCATCATATAAATGTATTTATTTTTATTATAATTAATAATTATAAATTATTTTAATATTTTGTAATTTTTAGTTACCTTAACCACTTATCATATTATTAGGTATTATTACCAATATCATCTAACTCTCTGATAAATATCTGTAGTTTGATTGTGATTTTTATAATACTTCATCATTTAATGTTATTGATCAAAAACTTTGGATTTATAAGTAAATACATTGAATAAGAAATTTTTATTATAATGTGCTGTAGAATGTAGATAAATGTTGATAAATTAATTTTTATTAATATAATATTTCCAGTTATTTGTTGATACTAAATACGTTTTTTGTTTTTATGACTATTATTTCCTACCTAACTAAAAATATAATACAATTTTACAATAGAAGTTAAAACAGATTTCTATATGTCATTAGTGGCTCATTAATGGGCATTGACAATTATTTTTGATTTTGATAATAAAGAGTTGGAGTGATAAAGAGTTTAAAAATCATACTTGTTAAGTTATATGTAAACTGTTATTTTTTTTCTTATAAACGAACAGAATGTCTTCTACTAAAAAAAATAAATATAATCTACAATATATAATAACATATTTTAGAAAAATTCATTGATTTGTTATTTCTTAAAAAAATTTCTATTCTATTGTTATTAAAACAACTTTTCATCTTGTTGCGGTTAAATTTTCCAAGCGCAAATGCCGAGATTGCCACCGAAAAACATGTACATCAAGGTATTGGTCTGGTGCGTTATTTGTATGCCGAACGCTTCTCCGACCACCGCGTTCCACTGCGGACCGTATTTTTTGTCAAGCATTTGCTTCACCGTCTTGGCCGCCGCCTGTTAAAGTTACTTCACATTATTATTATATTGTTAATACAGCGGCGATCACGATTATAAAGAACTAATATTCTAATGTTATGTTCTTTGTTATTATGGCGGTGATGCACTATGAGGTGAAAAAGGCTCTCCGGTTTCCCCTTAATTATTATTTATTCAATTTTTTCAATATTATATAATTAAACTCTGGGTACCTATATACCATAGCGACAAATTGTATGTGATAGAAAGTGACTGCTACAGACGACTATCCACGCAGTGAATTTTTATTTCATAAGTAATTTTGAGTTCAGCCCCTCAAACTTAACCATAACTCCTAATTTTTAACTGAGTAGCCGTAATGCAGAACTTATATCTTTTACTATTTTAATTTTTTTAGAAACTACGATTTAGTTAAGTATCTACGATGTACCCAAAAATACGTACTACGATCTTTTAGAGTGAATGATATTAGGTATCAATATGACAATACCTAGAAAATATTTGATTCTACTACTTTTATAATCACATTTAAATAGTTATAGGTGGTACCTACATACAGTGTTGAAAAAAATAAAATGTAATTGCGGCTTTTTGTACAGTATTCGTGTAAAATTTATTACTGTTCTAATCATAAATATCAAAAGACATACTAAATTAAATTGTTTATATGTTCTTAGTTCTTCAGGCAAAAACATTTTAACAAAACTATCAAAATATTAAAAAGCATTTTTATAAGAATAACATGGAGAAAATGTACGGCACCTCTCTTTATAGCAAAACAATAGGTAGCATAAGTAATTAATTATGTCTCATAAGACCCAAACATGCGAATATACGTATTTTACAAATATATATATTACTTCTTATGTATTTATTATGTTCCTTAAGACTGATCAATATTTTACTTTGCATTAATATGTTGGTAGGTAGGACATCTGGCATAGGTTCTCTTCTAGGCTCTCGCGGTCTATATATCTATGTAAGAGTTTATTGCAGATTTTCAATACTATATGTATATTTACAAGATTCATCTTTGGTCGTAAACAAAGTCGGATTGGGTAGTGTCTCAGCCCTTCAAGAAATATTTTTCTACTGACCCGTAATTTGCTATAGTATTAGCCAAATTTTAATATTAATAAATTATAATGACCTTATCACATTTGTTGACGAAATAGGAAATAAGGTATTACCTTGTTTAATGTTATATTTACATAAATTATTCCGAGCCCTACTACTCCATCATTTTAGCGGCCTTTCGAGATTATCTCGAATGCTTGACTCGCCTATCCAGGCCTGGTCTTAGATAGGTAGTACGACTATAATACACAATAGGTATCTGTATTGAGGACAAAGATAATATATTATATCAATAAATAATTCGTATTTCGGTGTTTGGTATGAAATTATGTAATTATTTTAATGAGAATACATAGAATTGGTTTTATAAAATAGGCAATATAGCAAATTATGTAGTGCGCCGAACAGTTGTGCAATGTCCGTTTAGCTATGACACTATCAAAAGTCTAAAAAACTATATAATACAACAGAGTTGCCCGACCGACGTTTTATCTAAATTGCTTCAATGACGGTAACGAGTAACAAATATAAAATTATTTTTTAACCTGTAAGTCTACATCACATAAATTGACCCATGAATATACCTACCCACTTAATATAATAGTTCATTATTGTGTATACCGTGCAATTATGGTTATGGTGATTAATGAATAATAGTCGTATGTTAATACTTATTGCCTATTAATTGGCTACCTATTCACCTCATACAATAAATAAATAAAAAATCAAATATTTTAGTTAACAGTTAGTTTATAGTTCCAAATCTAGGTATTTAAAATATGACTCCGGCGTTATCTACAATAGTTGGTGATTACTAATTAGATATTATTTAAATAATTTATTTGTAGCTTACATGATTACTTATCATCAAAGTTTTTATAATACCTAATCCGAATCCCATAAGTGTACAACTGCTATACGCCTGTACTCATTGGCCACTATACCTAGCTAATACCTATTATCATGCATAAATATTTTTTTTTAGATGGGATGTATCTATCTATATAATAATATATAACTTCACCCATAAGCCGTTTAGTACAAATATAGCCACCAAGCTAGATGTCCAAGTTTGAAACGTTTGACTTAAAATATATACGAACTCCTATGAATAAATTAACAAATTAATTAATCTTACGAAGTAATCTGTTCCAAATTTTTCGCATGCTGTTATTATAACTTCAACCGTTTCAGCTTTCATTTCTTCTGACATATCACACGCCTAACAATGCACAATATTATTTATTTTTATTAATTATTCATATTAAGTATAAACATTAATTGAAAATAAAATTTAGTAGAGTTTAAATTTTGAAGCTTTTAATGCATCATAGGTATTTATTTTATGTATGATGGTTGGTATTTAAAAAACTAGCATAATTATAATAAGTATTAAATAATATTTTTGGTCAATACCAAAAATTTCTATAGGTACTAAGTACTTAATTAATAACTTAAAAATAATAATATTTATATTAGTCTTCAATAATTAATGGTAACTTAAGTATTTAAATTTAAGTAGGTATCTAATTAAATACTTTTCACCAATGCATACAGGGTCATCTAAATGTTGCGTTACAAAATTGACGGTGATTTTAGCAAATTTTAATTTAACCTTCACGAGTTTTGTAACATAAGCTTGGATTACTCTATTTCTGTATGTTATATGTACCTACACAATATATACCTAATACCTGTAGGTCAGTAGCATTTCCAGGCGGGGATTTAAGAGGGACCCCAGAAAATTCTGAAAAATTAAAAATTCTTTCAGTGTTTGATAAACATATTACATATTATTAAGAGATACCTTATTACGTATTAAAATTATAATTTATTTATATGAAGGTTGTTACAAAAGTCTAAAATGCTATATATACCTAGGTATACCCACGGCGTTAGCATATACCAAACTTATGAAACATACTATAGTGATAAGCCTCGCTTATATGAACAATTATCAGCCCCCCCCCCTCCCAAATCGAAATCCTGCCTACTGGTATGAGGGGCATTAGTAATGCATTATATGTATAACTTCAGGTGTGGGTACACTCACTTGTACCAGTGGATAGGTGTGAACGATTTTCTTGTTTTCGTCTTCTTTGGTGTCTGCAAACTCGTCCATGGTGTCTATACACAAATCGTTTAGGTACCTATATCGGTAATATTATATACTATGTAAAACTCTGCACGGAAAAACGTGTTTAATTGCAGTAGAATAACTTCACGAAATATCCAAGGCTACGATGAAAACAACGACTATCGTACAACAAAGTCGTAGGGATGTTTGTTTGACTATTGATTCTTAGAGTATGCCTATGCTTGAGTTGCTATGGAACAATAATTAAACGACGTTACAACGCAAAATAATAATTATTACATCGCGACTGGTTAGGTTTTGTGAATAAATATTTTCCGTTGGTATAATTTTTTGCATTACGAATTAAGATTTGCACAATGTTTACAGGACGTACAATGTATCGAAATGCATTAAAAAAAGAAACTTTATTTAGTCAGAAATTTTGGTATTGTGTTAGTATTATTACTTTAGAGTATTTATTACAATAACGAAATCAAATAATAATGATATACTTATTATATTCCATAATAAATTATTTATTATACATTTTAATCGCATTAAAATAATTATTTTATAAATATTATTAAGTGTATAAGCATCAATCAACACATAATTTAAAATGAAGTTGATTTTTTTTTGTTCGAGATAAACTCCGAAACTACTTATTCACAATCATTGTGCAGTTTTTTTTTTTTTTTTTAATTAAAGAGGACATCACAGAGCAGGTTTTGGGCATAAATTTAGTCCAATAAAGTTAATAGATAATTAGTTATTATTAATTAAAATAAACGTGTAAATTGTATATCTATTTAAACATATTGCCCGCGGGTAACCTGACCTTTTTGTCCGTCAATGTATATTGTGTAAATATGAATTGTTCCAAGAAGTTTATCGCGTGTACCCAACAATATATAAATTGAATATTCGTATTAATATTTTTTAATAATACAAATATTTATACTGTTAGACTAATTAATTGTACATATGATTGAAGGTTATAACTAGCGTACTAATTTCATTTTTTAAAATGCCTAGACGAATGTCAAATATTGATCGATCTCAGCGTGACGCCAAAAGAATGCGTGTAGTTTGTAGAGAACAACAGTCAAATAATGATGATGTTGTTGACGACAGAGGTTCATGGTAGAGTAAAGATTATTCTTCTATGCACTATGATTTAATAGTGGCTTACAAAAATTTATATCTTTTGTTTCATCCATGTTATACCTACAAAATTTACATACACGACGCTAATTTTAACGCTTCATAAATTAAATCTATTATGAGAAAAAAATTTGCAATAAGGATCAATTTTGTATTGATACAGACGATATAATTTTTGTCAAAATTATCAAGAATTCGTGACGGCGACGTTAAATTTCTACGGCTACATTACAAGAGAGAAATGACTTAAAGTAATCTAAAATGAAAATAATTATTTAACATTCAGAAAATAAATAGCAAATTAATCTGAGAAATCTTGCAATAGCAAAACATTGCCGGGTCAGCTAGTATTACATAAGTACACGCAGAATCTATCTACCTATATATTTTAACACAGTGTTCTGTGTTTGATAGTTTTCTAAACAAATACCGCAATGTTTAACAATTTCTTAAGTTTATTAAACTATAATGATTATCAAAAAAAAAGTATCATTGTAACTTCATTATTTAAAAATAATGTTTTTTATTAAAGCAAGTTTCCTTAGCATCTGACACTCATTTTCTAACCTCTTAATCCAAAGCTCCAATGTAATTCCTATAAGTAATCCACTTGCTAGATATCAGAAGCGAAAATAGTGGAGATTTGTTTAACTAATAAATAAATAAACACAAATCAATGTGAAGTACACTTGTCATTTGTACTGTAGGTAATGTATTACCAATGGCAAATAGGTGGGTTCTTCTGTCAACTTTCGTCATTCGTGTATAATAATTTTATTATTATCATATAGGTAACTTATAATCTTGTTATACCTACCTGTAGATGCAGTCCGTGCAGATTTTGTATATTGTTTATAAAATAAAAAAAAAACATAATATTTTTATAAATAATGGGATGAATAAAAAGATGCAATAGTCAATAAATTGGTAACAATAAAATAAGAAATATTCTTTAACCAATATTGGTGTAAAAATATTATTCAGCTGAAAAATAATTAAATTATCTTACAATTAATATTACAATATATTATGTACTGTTTTATTGTTTATTATTAAATGAAACATACCAATTGAAACGTGCCTATTATAATATCAAAAACAAAGTAACATATAATCGGGATCATAGTGGAATAGTAATAATACCTACTTTAACGAACAAAAATAGTTAAAAGTGACATTCGGACCTCCGTGATTATAATAAATCGCGAATAATATTGGCGGTGAGAAACATCCCCGAGGGTTCAGACTGCTGTTCAAAAGCGGTGACATAGCATAATATATCTACTACCATGGTGACTCAATAGCGTCGAAAATATGTCTACATTGTTCACAGCACTACACCGCGGTACACGACGTGTGTTGGTAAATGAGCGCCGCCGGCTAGGTCGAACCACTGAGGGGCGTGGCGGCCGTGGTGGTCTGCGTCTCGGACACGGGCGGCTGTTTGCGGAACACGGCCAACTTCTGCATGGTCGCATGGTTACAGTCGAACGCGACGAATATGAACGCGCCCTGCAGCGAGTTGAGGGCCGTGTTGAGCGTCCAGACGACGTCGCTGTCAGTGACCGTGCCGACCAGCGCGAACACCCACGCCAGGCCCATCATCAGCGACAGGCGCACGTAGATCTTGAGGTTCCTGCGTGTCCGGTTTACGGCGGTCGCGTTGCTGCAGCTGCCAGACGTCTTGAACCCGTCGTCGGAAGTCGCGATTAGCCTGACGGCACCCAAGAACGACACGTAGTTGGCGGCGATCGCGGTTCCGGCCGGGAGCACGAACAGCGCGATCAGTGACTGCGGGTTCCGGAACCAGCAGTCGTGGCGGAAGTTGGGCCGGAGCTCGGAGAGCAGCGCGCCAGTGGTCAACTGCAATTCTATGGTGGTCGACAGTGCGGTGAGCGTGGCAGGCACGAGCCACGCAAACAACGAATAGACGACGAACCGGCCGCGGCGCTGGCCGCCGGTCACCCGGAGTTTCTTCGTGGACGCGTGCAGCACGATCCACACGTCGGCCGACATAACGAACATCCACGCGAAAGCGGCTAGGAAACCGAACTGTGTGGTGAGCGCGATCATCAGGCACGGCAGTCCGCGACCCGGTGATACGGCCCGCAGAGCCACGAGCAGGTAGCTCACGTAGCCCATCAGCAAGCTCACAGACAAACTGGCCAGGTTCTTTTCGGGCAAGTTCTTAGGTTCGGTGGCTGCACGACATCCACCGCATCCGAAGAGCGCGAGGTGCGCGACCAGCGCGGCCACAGACACGCACGATCCCACCGTGCCCGCGTACGACAGGTACACCGCGTACGCCGATTGCTTGTACGGCCAGAGCAGCCCGTCCGCGTTCTCGGTGCACACCTGCAGTACCTTTGACCCGCCGATCGTGGCCGTCGGACGGTCTCCCGTTCTGTATAGGACGCGTTTCTTGTACGCATACACGTACACCGACTTGTTGTCCATGGTTCGTTTGTCGTACTCGCCTTGTTCAAACGTGACGAACGTCAGGCACGCGCCCGGTAGCTCGTCCCGGATCACGTTCCTACACTTGGCGGCGAGAACGTCGTAGATCTCGTCCGCGGCACACGGATCGCGCCGTTCGCCGGCCATGCTGACCGAGAACAGCGACCCGAACGTATACGACGGCACGGACAACGGCGGTGGCGGTGGTTCGCACGCCAACTGGCTGGTGGTCAAACCGTTGCACCGGGCGCAGTCGGCGTTCCGGAACACGCGGATCTTCCGGCCACCGCTCGGACGGTACTCAAAGAGGGTGTAAGTGTATGACGCACACGCCAAGGCCACGGCGGTCGGCGTGCCGGCGGGACAGCCGTCCACAATCCCGGCGGATCTTTCGCCAATGCAAGGCCGCAGCGGCTGAGTGACGTTCAGGTCCGGTGGCCGGATACGGTAGTCGCACGTGAGCAACGTCCGGTTTTTGTAGTCGGCGTAGTACCACCGGCCGTCGCGGTACAACAGGGTGTGGTCGGATGTGTCCTCCAGCCGAACGCGCTGCACCACCATCTGGCCGTCGCGGTCGTAACACTGGAATTGTGGTTTCCAGTAGACGACCCGCCGGCGTTCGCCGTGGCACCAGGCGCACCAGACGTTCTTGTAGGCGTGTCCCCCGTCACTGCTCGACACCGGGTAGACGGATATGAAATCTTCGTCGCGCCGCTCACACTTGTCGCGTATCTCGGGGTTTAGTGACGCTGCCCACGGACACCTGCCGATCATCAACGCGTGCATCGCGTCCTCGCCGCCCGTGCCGTAACACCCGTACCGGCTGTTGTTGTACACACTGCCAGTGACGATGGCCACAGTCTGCCCTGGCTGGTCATAAAATTTACTGTCCCGGCAACAGTCGCCGTACAGTTTGCAGTGCGAATCGTCAAAACAGTGCGACAACGTTTGGCCGCCGTACTTGAACGTTTTTCGACATATCAGTTCCGTTTCGGTCCTGAGTACAAAAATTGTGTACCTATTAATTTTTACAGTCCTTTCAGTAAATTTGTCCGGAATATATTGTTCTACTCCATTCCACTTCGGTTTTATTCAAAATATTCTATGCCCATAAATATTCGATCACACGATACTTTAAGCCAACCAATATTTAATTCTTATGGTCTCTCACTTAGGCCCGTTTCACAGTCGTGCGATTATGAAACAGGCCTTATCTTTAAATGTTTTAGTCACTCAATACGTATGAACTACCCGATTATTTTTTTTAACACGGTAGGTTAAATAATTTTAATAAAGCAACCTCGTTTTTTTATGAAAATAACATTTAAAATACATATAATTTTACATATTAATACATATACCTCTTAATGACACCAGCATTGTTAAACATTTTTATGTCCAACTTTGTTGGATAAGCCGTAGAACTGACATCTTCGTCGTCGTCGTCCTCGTCCAAAAGTAACGTGGTTTCATAATCTTCCGTTGTTGACCTATAATATATTAAATCAAATTGTGTAATAGAATAATAACCATAAGTATAAATAAAACTCGATTAGAAATAGTCTAGAAAAATGAAATAAATGTAATCATAATCGCAAGACAATCATATTTTAATTATAAAAATTAATAAATAACATCTAGGTAGGTATACTATATAGGTCCATTACAAAACGTACAGCTGAATTAATATTTTAATTTATTTGTTACAAAATTATTCACATTTCAACAAAATAAGTTTACAGTCAAAAATACGATACAGAATATCGTTTCTTGCCGATGTACTCTTTAGGGTTTAATTTTTAGGCCACTTCCACCGCGTCCCACAATCATTTCTCATGCATTTGGACTACTTAATCTAAAAACAAGATACGTAATGATATAATTTAAAAATATATCGTTCACTATCTGCATTATAAGTACTAACAATATTATTAGGTAATTAATATATTATGTAAATAATCACAGAAACTTAAATTGTATATAAGTATTATATATGACAACACACATATTTTAAAATTCTAAGCGAAACAATGTTGTAAAAAATAGTTTTAAAATTATGTTATTTTTGTACGTTTAACGTCACCGTTACTCATTAGGGCAGAAAAATTGATTCAATCTTCAAAATTAAAGGTGATTTTTAGTAGAAAATTGGATAATTTGGATCTAGTTGTTAGGTTACTGAAAAAATACTAAAAAATTCGGAGGATAAACGGGAATAATTGAGCAATACAATATATTTAATGCCATGATTTTCATAAAATATTTATTTTAAAATTTTCTAGACATGGAATAATTTTTAAAAAAGTGCAAACTAATAGTTTAGGCTATTTAAATCATTTAACATTTTCTTATTTGATATTCTGAGTAAATCAATGAAGAAGAATATCATCACCCTTTATATGGAGCAATAAAAATGCTTCAAATTTTAAACTTTGAGGGTGCTTTCCGGTAGCAAATTGAAAATTATTTTTTAGGTAGTTAAAGATTAATAAATGTTAATATATATCTATACTTCAATCCTATAATTTGTTGTCTCTTGAATTGAATTAAATTTATTGCTTCGTCATTTTTAAAATACAAAACGATATCTCTGTAACAACCCATATGCGTACCTATATACATGTGTGATATAATGAAGAAATGATAAAACATCAAATAATGATTATTCGTTTTATGATATTTAATAATTAATTTCTTCATTATAATATACATGTATTCATGTTACTTTATTATTTAATATTTCGAATAGGTAATTCGTAACCAAAATTTTAAGGTGCTGTATAAAATATTGTGCCTATATATTAAAATTTAAAATACGGTAAAACTTAAGCATTACAGTAAATATGTATAAGTGTATAGGTATAATGAATATATAGGTATAACTATAATATTATCATGTATACAACAATAAATGGAAATTGCGAGAATTTTATGAATAAATATGTAACATAAGCCTGTATAGTGTAAGTATATAATAGAAAGTAGAAACACTAAAAACATATAAAAATGTAGTTAAAATTGTAGCATCATTTCATCCATACCAAATACTACCTATATCCATATTAACATTGTTTACTTCAATAATTTATTTCATTCAATATTTATTGACGAATGATATTTCGTTAGATACAGACGTATAGCAAAGAAAATGCATTGCTTATACCTACTAGAACTTATAATAGATACATAAGTATACCTGTATATGTACTGTGTATACATACCTTATAAATGGAAGGTATATTTGTTTTATATTCTATATGTGCCTATAAATCGATATCTTAAAAAGTATAAGTTTATTTTATGCATATAGAACGTCTTATTTTAATAACCCTTGTATGCAAATTGAACTTAAATTGAACTAAAATATAATTGCATAGGTAAGTAATAGTTTTTATTTTATCAGACACACAACAATGCAGATGCAGTGAACAAGTTATATACTATAATGATATTACAAAAATAATTGATGATGACATTATATGTAAAGCTTTATTTCGAAAACGATTACAAAAAATATATTTGTTTAGGTAATAACCATCACAATAATAATTCAAAAATTAAGAAAGTAATTTCCAAAAAATTCAAATGTATAGGTATTAGAACCCACTATCCAGTAAATTAATAAAATGTAAGGTTATTATGAGTAAAATAATATTGAAAGAAAATTATTCCTGTTACAAATTACAATGTACCTATATAAGCTATAAGCTGACCAATAAAAACAAAAAATTAAATAATTGAAAAAATTCACAAGCATGTTAAGGTTTTCGTAAACAAATTATTAGTCAACGCAAACAAACAAAACATATCGTTCGGTTTTGAATTTTTTTTTATGCCATATGACATAATCCAAATACCCTAATACGTTGTTGATAAAATTGAGAGATCCTCAAACTTCGAAAAATTTTAAATTTACTTAAACTTAACTGGTATACAACATACGTCATTATAGATTTATGTCGCAAATCAAAAAAATAATATTGCCCATGATTGTAGTCTAAACTAAATATACTTAAGCTAAATTAGCTAACCTGTTTCAAAGCTGCTGTCGACATTTCTAAACAATGCAGATTGCGGTCTAAGTGCATGTTAGAAAGAGTCGTACTTTCTAAACCATAATGTATATCTTCAATACGTAGTTCGTCGTGTATGACGTTTATGATTTAGTTTAATATTATGCTTGAGATTTATTCTTGATGTCGTGTAGTTGCGTATTACAATTAGTACACGAAATACATAGATACCATTATAAAATTGTACTATTTATAAGGCTAAATAGGTACTATATTATTGTTTATGACATTTTGATGTGTATACTATAAACACATAACAGTATAATAATTAGTAATAGGATCATACACAAATAATACAAGTAAAACCTTTCATAGAAGTATTATAACCATGAAATCATTGAGTATAATATGTAATACGTAGCATAAATAGACCAATATACCATTACTTATTAGACTTTAAATAATTACATCAATAATTTAAAAATAATATTACCAAAAAAAAAATATTATTTTTATATACAATAAGATTTATGGTTCATTGCATTAGTGATATTGATATTTGATATACTTATGGGATATTAAAAGTATTAATTTTGTATAATAAATTAATAAATAACGTTTGGCGTGCAAAAGAGATAATATAATGTTCTATGTTAACGACAATTACATTTATATATTTTAATTTTTTAAAAGGGCGCAGTAGTAAGAACATTTTCTCAATATCACACTATAATAATACAGTAAAACCTCTGTGTTTCACTGGTTAATTGTTGTAATTATATTATTGAAATTGTGGTAGCATTACCTTTTATAAAAATTATAAATTATAAAATTGTCTGTGTTTTGTGAGAAACTTTTAATTAATATTTTGATTTTTAATGAAGTCACTAATATTTAATTTTTTTAGTATTAATAACTTTTATAGTCTTATTAATAAAAGCTTCTGACAAAACACAAATAACATTGTTTTTTTATAATTGTTTTAATAGGTATAAACAATGAGTAAATACGGAGAAAATTTTTAATCTTATTACACAGAAATTTATTAGGAGAAAAAAATTATACTGGTTCCCTCCTCAAAATACGAATATTCTTTATGAAACAGTTGTTAAATTGGAATATATATTAATTTTGTACTATCCAGTGCGCACACGTCATATTATCATTAACTTAAAATTATAATGTTAATTAAACTTAATTTAATTAATTCTATAGATGATAAAAATATTTTCTTAAACTATTTTTATACAGAAAATTTTAATTTTTTTATTAAATTATATTACTGTTTATGTATAAATACATATTAAATAAAAATTAAATTTTCTTTAAGTACGAAAAAATGTTACTTACTTATATGAGTTGCTATCATCTTGATCTGAAATACCAAAGGCAGCTATCCAGGACACACAGAAAATAAATGTGGCGATAGTCAGATGTATTCTAATATTCTGTACAGACACAAAACAAAAACAGATTTCATATTTTATTAAATAAAGATACACTAGCTAAGGTTGCTTATAGGTTATCCTCGTGAGTCATGATTTATACAACATTAAATATCATTGAACAATATCATCAAATTATGCATTAGCTAATATTAGTTAAATATAAAAATTATAATTTACAAGTAATGAATAAATTGTAGTATTAATTTATAAACGATTGTCTAAGTCGACGCTTAACGTTTCGATTTCATGTGCACAATAAACTTATATCATTATCGTTACATACAATAAATTATATTACCTACACAGGAAGTGTAATTAGTTCTCAAGCTTAGGTTTTTTATTATTTACAAATTACAGTTAAAGATTAAAGTATGTGATGACAGCGTTTTAAACTTTAAAACCAATGTTGTAAAATCATTACTAATGGGAACAACTGAAATTTAAGGTTTTTTACGAAATTTGTAAGGCACTCGATCAGTTGAAGGATATTTAATTTTGGCTTAATAACTTTCTCCCGTCGTGCCATTTAACTATGTGGACGATAATTCTATATAATTATAAACGTGTCCGGAAATTGACAAATGGCAACATATGTATTAAAAGATGCGATCGCAGGGTGGGTATTAAACAATACCAATTACTTATACATCTATAAGTGAAGCAAAATGTATTATAAATGTATTATAGCATCAGGCCTAACAAATGTCAGACAATGCAAGTGCATAGTATGATAATTTGTAATTAGCACTAAAATGAAGATATGGAATTTACACCATCGCTAATTACCGAAAATAGTGTTTGTAATTTACACCAAAATGAGTATCAAGTATTCGATTATTTAGTCGGTATGCTTCGTTGACTTCGAGACTTGATGGGCAATAATAATTTTTTTAAATTTCTAACTACCCGACGCCCTATCCGCTGGTAATCATTACAAAGTTTGACATCCAATTTGTCGTAATCGCGTTATAACACAGTATCAAATTTATTAACTTTTAATACAAATAATACATTTATTATATTGTTAGTTATTATAATATTATATTTGTTGTTAGGTAGTTTTAAATACAATACTGACGTATCATAGAACGATGTGAATATAGGCGAATAATATAATCGCTCAAAATCTAAAATGGTCTAAGTATAGTACATTCTAGATTCAATATTATATGTATTTTATATTTTTTTAATACCATTTATATGGAGTATTATCCTTTGTATAAACATTTTAATAACTGAAAAACTACTCGTTTGAATCTTGAATTACGAGACATCAAAAATTTCAAAAAAATACACACTGAATAATTTATAGTAAAAAGGGGTTCTCATTAAAAAAACAGAAATTTGTATCATCAGGGAACACTCTTTATGTGGTAGGTACAAGAAATCCCAAGAATCTGAAAATATGATCTTAAAGTATATTTAAAAATTTCAAAAATTATAATTTGAATAAATCCATTGTTAAATGAAAAAGTGGGGTGAGCACATTTAATGAATCACCCTTTACAAATATAAAAATTTTGATACAAACCACCCCATTGAAAATATCTGTGTACTCCATTGCATAATATACCTATAGATATTGTGATACCTACTAAAATATCGTTTTAACAATAAACATGATTAATGACCGATGAATACTCGATTACCGAAAAACACATTCTTATCAAACAACTATAATATGAAATGTAAACTTTTCAATTAATTTTATTTGATTAAAGACAATTGTTTTCACAGGTTGACATTTTATTATTTGTAGCCTGCGCCCTGCTACAGAGTTAATTTTACACAAAGTAAGTACCCATCTACTTTATATTGTACCTATTGGTTAATTGTAAGGGAAAAATAGATACCCAAAATATATTTATCATAGGTACTATAAATATAAATATATTATAAAAGTAGCTATACCTACCATATAAACAGTAAAAAAGTTATTGACTGATAATTTAAGTTCATTCAAATAATAAATGTACAATCCTTCAACTTCATGCATGCGCTGCTAAATGAAATACACACGTGTTTAGAAAAATTTGACCAACAATATAAAAGAATTGGCCTGCTTAAATTTTGGCACCGTTATTAATAACACTCATATGGCGCCACTAATTAGAAGTATTTATATAGGTAATTATCAATTATATAAATATTATATTGAATAATATATGATTATCTCGTTTTGGCTATTGTATGCCTTTGATCTGATCTTACTTTACTCAGAGATAATAATATTTATTTTAAAATACCTACCTATAGTATTATTCTTGATAAAATTCTCGTAAATTATATGAGGTAAATGCACATGTTGTGTCAGTATTATCTGGGAATATCGTGGTTTAAGTATTTACTTATCAGTAATCAACATTCAACCTTAGGTTACTAAATGTATTTTGCATTTAATAATATAAGCTATTAGCATTGTTGATTTAAAAACATCCTGCCATCCTCTATGTCCCGAGAAATTGGTTGAATATTTGTTCTTATAGCGTGCGTTATCTTAGTCGATGAATTGAATATTATAATATTAGAGTAGGCAGGTACCTAAATCATGCAAAAAAAACTATTTTTACTGCCGTATTACATAATAATATATTGATCTAATATTATTAATATCGAGTTACCAATAAAATTGTTGATGCATAATTATATTTTTATATAACAAATATTTTACAATTTATTTTAACGATGCAGTTAGGAGTGTAGTTAGATACTTTGATATACGATTTATGGATAAAATCCGAAATGAATACTGAACAGATGTAAATATTAGTTATTTACGAATAATTGCTACTAAAAAAATTTGTTGTACAAAACTTAGATATAGGTGATAATATATAATATATGACTTTATTATAATTTGTATCGAATGAATAACGTTCCTATATTATTTAGTTATATTATGCTATTGCCTATTACCGATGTTCCAATTTTATATTTTTCATCATTTTGGTATATAAATAAAAAAAAATAAAAGATGTAAAGTGTAAATTTAGCTTGGAAAACAATATATTATGTGAAAATCTTAAATCGTACTAATAAAATGTATTTTAAAACGTAAGGTAAACATTGACACCATTCATCACGTATTTTAGTCGTTATATCTTAATTTATTTATAGAGAATAGCCATCTGACTCGCACATGCTGGTTGTAATTTGTAGACAATAACAACATGAAACATCTGTTGATTGCGTTTTATCTGTACAATATTATAAAACTGTTTGGACACTTTTGGTTAAAATAATATTTAAGAATGTAACCTGTCCAATCTTAAAGGTAAATATTTGACTAAAATATACATGTTTTTAAGAATTATAGTAAATAATGGGTTAAATATTTTACTAAACATTTTTTTAAAAATTATAGTCAATAGATATATTTAAAATTGTACAAATCTATATGTATATAAATGGAGCCAAAAATGTATAACAATTCATCAATTGAGAACGGCTGGGCCGATTTCGCTTAATTTTTTTTTCAGTTGTTCGTAATTTCTAGATGGTTTTTACGAAAGAAAATTTTGGAAAAACCCAATCCCGGGAAATGCTCAAACAGGGATTTTGAGATTTACGATGGAAATATTTGTTTATAAATGGTTGCTATACCACCAATCTCTGTTTATTTATAAGGTTGTCAATGGTTACATATTTATAACTATTATAATTAGTAAGAATATATTATCATATACATATTTTTGTAAATAAATTTATTGAAAAAAACAAATCTTCGGCACGGGCAACCGTCACAATGTTTTTTTATACCTAATTCTGATTTCACTCACTTACGCATTTCATGGGGTCCGCAATCCACCACAGGTGAATTACCTGATAATTTACTGCTTGCATATTGTCCGTGATCTAATGCAGTGGATTGCCTACCTAGGTGGTTTAAATGCATATAAACCACTTCAGGTTAATCTTAACTTAATATTTGGCTCAGGCAACGCTGGACGGGACAGCTAGTTATAGTTAAATAATATATCTAAGAACCAAGAAGTGTATAATATATTATATAATTATTATGGTTGTTTCTTTTTAACTTATTTCTATGGTCTCCATAAAAATATTTTTTAAATGTATGTATTAATATTCAATATTAAATTATAGTAATGGTGTTACTATTTTTTTTTTTTTTTTTTTTTTTTGAAAATACTAATCTGACAACTTTAAGTGATGTCTCTACTAATTATATTTAAAATATTTAATGACAAATTGAATAAAATACGTAAATAATTACTATAATGTTGCAATTTCACTACAAAAAATAGTTTTAATGTATTTTAGTATTGTTATATATAATATCTATTGTCTTTGTAAATATACACACATATTTTTAAAAATATAAAAGTTTAAGAAAAAGTTTAAATAATTAGCAAACAGAATAAGTTTTGGAGCAGTTTGGCATAAAAATAAAATTCATAATTTGTCCAACGACAATATACTGAAATTTTTAGAATAGGTTAAAGCGAAATTATAAAATCGTTTGGAGATATAATAGCTACTCTCTTGTATAGGTAGAACGGTGTATCCAATTGTAAACATATATAAATAATAATATATAGATTAAACTACTAAAGGTATAGTGTGCAAACCATCATATTATGTATATGATATGAATGGGAAAATATACGAGTACAGTTTTCATGACCAATCATACGTGTAAATTGATCAAGTCAGAATTGTAGCACCTTATAATTTATATCATATAATAAATTTTAAAATGTACAACTAAAGTTCTACAACTCACGTCAACCTTCATATTGTCGACCGCGCTGTGGGCTATTTCACATCCATGATTAATCGAGTGCAATAAAGTCTGGAATAACGTGTAAGACGAAAGACGAAGACGAACGCACAGGCATCGAAATTTGCTAAATATCAATAATAATAATAATGTATTATAAACAGCACAGTCGCACAATACAAGCAGACAATATTTTAGCGAGAAACCGTCGCCGCTCGCAAGCACGATGAGACTATATGCTTATCTTTGGCGGCGGTGATACCGAAACACATCGCCAGCGCGTATTAATCTCGCCCCACCCACCAATATAATACGTATATGCCGCCAACTTGCTATAAAACTGTTCAAGTTCTTGTGACGCCGAAGCCCGCAATAAAATATCTAATATCACGGCAGAAGACAGCTAGTACAAATGTTGCGTTATATGGTTTGCATTTGGTGTTTTGGTTTTTTAAGAAATAAAATTGGTTGTCCACTAGTTCATTGAATTCACATAATTTGATCACCATTTTGATAACACTGCAATAAAAGTTCTGTCTAATATATTAAATATTTTTTTTTTAAACATTCATTTTGTATGTTAAAAACTTGCAATACTGTGAAAATTTTTAATTATAACTGAAATGTATAACCATCAACAAATACAAATATATTTAAAACTAAAATAAAAATGTATTTTACATAATCCAGTAAATAGGAAATTGTTGATAAAAATTAAATGTTTATAAATCCATTCTTCTCTTATAATATGGTTTCAAATATTTCAATACTTTTAAAGACTCGATGACATCATCAATGTTTATACTTCTTTCCAATTCTTGTTCAATACTGATGGACGATGTTAAACTATCTGGGTGATCTTGATTTATAGTTAAAAAAACCACCACTAGAATGACCACTTACGAAATCTAAACCACTAATCAAAGCTTTAAATTTCTGTTATCAACTAAGTAGGCATTAAAAATTACATTATTTCTTATATCACCAACAATTTTAAAAAGAATAGTTCTATTTTAAGTATTCTGATAGGTTAGGTTATTGATTGCAAATAATCAAAATCTATAGTGATCGGCGATCGCGCATCCCTTTTTTATCAATGCATGATTTTTTTTTTTAAGGCAGTAAGCACAGTCTGCCGAGGAGGGATGACAGTGCCCACCCCTCCCCCTCCCAGCAAACACATATATGTTTATAATAGGCGAGTTCAAACTTTAATCCATTCAAAATTCAAAATATATGAACGAAAATGAATTGACTTCATATTTCGTTTGAATGAACATATTTTGTTTAGATTTATATTTTTTAATATAGGTAGGTACTTCATTCTAAAAATAAATTTTGAAAATGTTAGTTACATTGAAGAATTTTGTCGACATTTGAACTTCAAGAGCATATAAAACATTTTTTTCTCATAAATTTTCAATATTTTTTAATTTCTATAAAAAACATTTTTAAGAATTTTGGAAAATAATCAAGTTTTTTCACTTACTTACAAACGTTTTATCATACCTATAAGTTTTTATTTCCTTATTATTATATATAAATATTAAGTAGTTATCCATTTTAACTAAAATTATTAATATTAAATATGCTGTACCTTGTATACTGCAGTATAGACTTTATTATAGTTTATACCTACTATGGTTAGTGGTTATTATATAATATATATATATATATATTTATTACACTAACACATCTTTAAATATACGATATTTCTAATATAAATTATTTGGCCTTAAAGTAAAAAAAATAAAGAGTTTATGAATTTTCAGAGGTCTATAAATAAAACACATACATAGATGCCTAATATTATAATATAATATTATTATAAAGTACATTAAATTATATCCATTCGTCAATTATTATAACCATGTACACGTACAGAAATGGATCAAGATGCAATATGATTAATATCATAATAATTTATTATTTAAATATGTATTAGTTATGTACATTATGTGATGTTTTTATGATTTTATCTAAATATAATGCATTATGATAGTACATTATAATTTATAGGTACCTATATTTATCTACGTATGAAGTAATTTCTAAAGGCAAAAATGGGAAAACAGTGAAATGTGTACCGAAACGATAAACAAACTATGATATGAACTCTCAAAATGTAATAATATATATTACTATAAAGTTTTACATATTTTAGTTGAACGCGTAAAAAACAATTTTGGTAATGCGGTCGTTCGGTCGAGATAAATGTTGTTATATTCTCGTATTATTATAAAAGCGGGCGGTAGGTCATTTTATTTTATTACTTTTATAATATTTACTCAAAACTTGATAAGTATTTTAGTACCTACCTATTAGTTAATTAATGCCGTGTAGACGGTTTTTGGTTAAATTTTATAGTATACTTAGCAAACACAAGTGACGGCCAAACATATAGTTAATGTAATGGATCTAGGTAAATTTAATATGGGGTTAACGAGTTTATAATATGATATTATTATAACTTATATGTAGATGTCGAGTGAATAAACATTATCTCCAAAATTTTTATTCCTGGTAAAATATGCAAGGTTAAATAAAATTTGAATATTAGGTACTAGTGCACTACCTATCTTACTAATATTATTCTTTAACCATTGGGAAGCTACATTATCCACGGGTGACATGGGCGATATTATATTTTCAAAAAAATTAAGGATCCTTACTAAAACTCTAATAATGTAACACAAGGTGTAAAAAAATGACCTAAAAAATTCTTTACATCTCGTGCGCTGCAAAAACTATTGATGATAGAACAAAATAATGAATGTAATACGACTTTGTAGAACACATCTTTATATACAAAAAGTGTTGCGACAGCATTGTCTAACAATTATAATTGTGTCACAATAAGTGTTCTTTTAATTTGAAAATTAATTGAAATGCTCCCGCTGGAAAAGGGTCTTTATTTGTACCTTGGTATTAATCCTTATCAAAATAAATTACTTTATATTTTTGACTATTTCAATAACTTTATATAAATTTTTGAATTATTCAATTCAGACATTCCATTTGAAAGATATCACGAATTTAACCTCCTAGCAGTCGCGCCAGTGGTATTTACACCGTGCTTTTGGAAAAAATTGTTATCTTTAATTTACTTATTGATAAGCTTCATGCTATTCCTAAACCATGTGTTTATAAACATATTGCAATAGTTATGCAGTTAATCTGTACACCTAAAGTTACCAGTAAGTAGTCACAAAGTATTAGTGCACATTATTGAATATCAATGCGGTGTAAACATCGCGGCGTGACTAAAATTGTTTTTTTTTCATCAATAAAGTGGAAACGCTATAATGTAAGTAACACATTCTACAAAAAATTCATGTATTTTTTATTTTATAAATACAATGTATAATGTAATATTATATTTTGTAATTATGTAAATGGAAAATACACGAATAACTTAATAATATATATTTTTCAAGTCGAATTTAAATTTTTTTATATGTATAGCACTAAAAAAAAAACATTTAACATTTACAACAAGATTCTCATAGGCGCGACCTCTAGGAGGTTAAAAATGTAAATATTAGAAAAAAGTCGCGTAGTCACCGTATTTATTATATAATAATGATAAAATCATAACATTTATTTGGTCCATATTGGTACAAATGTTAATTAGAGGTGTAGTTTCATATGAAATACACCAGAAACAAGCCAGTGGTGTCTAAACTTATTTAAATGTGAGCACGACGTTCACATCCCGACTACTGGCGGATTAAGAAATAAACTACCGTGGGGCTTACTCGCAATGGTCGTGTGCGGAATCGAAAAATTGTCGTTTGAAAATATTTTGAATTCGCTTTAAATTTGTTTATATTTAATATTAAATATTTTAATCATACATTTTTATTTATTTTACAAAATATACACATATTTTCTTTTATATATACATACCTTAAGTATAGTTAAAATTTAGTTTTATACAAACATTTTAAATTATCCGCTAGTATATGTTTTAATTAAAAGAAATATATCACAATATATATAGAATGTTGTATATTATAAAATGAATCAGTTAGGAATTTAGTACCTATATTATATTAATGTGTGTAGTGTACTTATACGCTATAAACATATAAATGTATAAGCATATAAAATAACTACTAAATAATACAAAAATCTAAAATTTGAAGCAACGCAAAATGAAACTAATAAAAAAAAAATTAAAATGACATTCGAATCTCCGTGATAACATTAAAATTGAAAATAAAGCCATAAGAAATAGCGTACCTATTATAGTAATTTTAATAGTATAATTAGGGTATAATAATGAAATCAGGTTGTACAAACATGAGATCATACTTTATAAGAAGTGGTAATGTAGTAAATGATTCGAGAATATTATATTTTTGTTTTTTTTTTTTTGAAAAAAAAGGTATTTTATCTATGAACTGGACTGTTTTGAAATATTCTATCGATGAAATACGAAGTCGTTTTTTTGATTTGAAATTGTCATTTATTGATACCGCACAGTGGTGTTAATACAATAATATATGTAAATGACACCGCGATAAAAAATTGAGCCAATTATTTGGCTTCGAATAACAAGGAAATCGGCGGCGAACAGATTATCAGACACTAGTCACAAATAAAATAATTTATCTGTCAAATAGAGCTGATATCGTCTTGTGCAACATATTCCGATTGCAGTCAAACACGATGAAAATTGACGTGCAAAGAGTTTAAGGCCATGTTCAAGCTCATTGGTAATATAAAAATTGGTAGGACATAAAGTTTATCAACTGAGAATTAATTGATGCAATCTTTGAGGTTATATGGGTTTTTTTATCATTGATAATACAATTTAAAATAATAAATATCTATAGCAAATAACAACACAGAAAATATACAGAATAGAATTCAGTAGATTACAGCAATACATTATATTAATATCAAACAAATTTTAATGTTTGCATATGTAATATAACAAATCAAAACATTAATCATCATCATAAAATATTCACATATTTATATATTGTCTAACAAAATTGATTGTTCTCTTAATATAATATTAATATAATAATTAAATTAAAGCTATTTTCTTTTTATGAGTTTAATAATAGTAATAAGAACAAGCATACTGAATAGTATTTATTTATCGTTACAACCATAAAGGGCTCATATTTGTTTTAATGATGGATGGACCATTGTTACTTAACTAGCTGTAATCATTTTAAACTATATTTTTTTCGGGGGTTTTTGTATTTTAGTATGTTGAAAAATATGATTGTGAGAGCCGGGGACTTACAATGTTAGGACGCATATCCGGACACCGAAGTATTAATTACGCGCCCACTAACACCCAGGTCAAAAAGGGGAGGTGGAATTGGATGTATAGTAGTGTAATAGCTCGAAACAGTAATGGTCGGGGTCGCCAAGCAAATACTGTCGGCTATATAATGATTGTTGTGAGGTTATGTTTGTATGTGTGTGTGTGTGTGCAACCAGCTGTTCCTTCCAGTGACTATGAATATATATATATATATACATTTCCCTTCCCCTTTTTTTCTATGTTGCGGCGGCAACAATGATGAAGTCAGAATTTGCTTAAATTCAAAATTTCAGCCAAAATAAGATCTTAGTAACCTAACCTTTAAAAAAGGCCCCTCTTATCGTCCGTCTCTCTTGTTGCTTTATAACTTTCTCTCTTCCCCAAAAAAAGACCGTGGTCCCTCATGGAACCAATATCAGCGTGTCCTATCCATTCTTGTATTATCAGTGGTTAAGCTTCGCGACGATATTGCTGTCAGCGATCGCGGTAATCAGCCCGAACACCCGCGGCAGGTCTGACGGCAGGCCTGACGGGTGCAGGTTTGAACACGGATGAACCATCAAGTTTAATGAGGAACACACGGATAGGCATTGACGCGAACAGTACGATCCACATTCCATGCGTCAGTCGACGTAACAAACACCCACACGAAAGCGGCCAGGGAACCGAACTGAATGTCGAGCATGGATACTATAGGCACGGCATATCCGCGACACGGATTGCAAGTCCACGCGCATCATGCCCGCGTAGCCACCAGCAAGCACACGGACAGATCGGCCAGGTTCTGGCGGGCTCAGCGCCTGCGCAACGTCCACCGTCGTCTGAGATGCGCCACGCAAGATTCCACCACGCCCTCTTAGACAGGTACGCCGCGGGCGCCGATCACCCGTAGGCCGGAGGAGCAGCTCGTCCGGACCCTCGGCGCACGCTCGTAGTAGAGATTCGGCGCCGTCGGCCACGACCGTCCGCCGGCCAACATTTCTGGCAGGCCTAGGTAACGCCGTCCGGTCGTCCTTGGTCCGGTCATCGTACTTGTATCGGCCGAAAGTCACGAACGTCAACGGTACGCACCATGTCTCTTTATTGAACCTATAGCAGTGGCCGCTCTGGCATTATATTTTTGAGAAGGCAACGATTTTTACTTTAATATTTTATTCGGCTCTCGCATTCACGGTACTTATTACACACACATAAATACAATAATAAAATTGTAATATCGAATAATCATAATAATATAAATAATAAACATAGCATCTGTCATTATATAATTGCTATCGATAATACCTCGTTTAGTGATAACGTGCAATAAAGCAGGGATTAACTCTTAGATCGTAGACAATATTATGATCTAAAGATCAATGAGTCGTACACGCTGAATGTCTACTCTATTTGTTCCCAATGAATGATTATCAGTCAGCCACCGAGGCGCTGCGAGTCACAGCCTGTGACGTTTGCCAACGAAGGCAACGGTCATGTGCAGTCTCCGCAGAGAATCGCGCATACGCTATTCGCATATTTTATGTGCGTGCGTGTGTGTATAAATTTGTGTACACGTGTAACGTATCGATAACGGCGTCGACGGTTGCCTCATGAAGGTGAATGAGAATGTGGAAAGCCGCCGCTTACAGCGCCTACACGGGAGGTATAGGGGCAGCCGTAGCTTAGTATATTGTATGTAGTATCAGTATATCACTAAAAACAATATTAATATTATATTCGCCTGTTGCGCACGGGTACTGAGCAGTCTCTTACCACGGTCTTGTTTAAAGACCGAAACCGGGCACGGTACACTCCATAATCCCTTCAATACATAATTTAAATATATATTTTATTTATTTTCCTTTTATAACAGCGTCTATATTTGAAAATATGAACAAACAATATTTTACAATTTAAACAACGATAACCATCTATTTTCTCTTATTTTTAAGGGAGACACTGCCTCCCTTGCCTCCTCGAGAAAACCGCCACTGACCTATAACCATGAGCAAGCCACAAATCTCGTGTGAGTTGTAGAGTCGATTATAGTTTGGAAAATATGTTCTATCTGAGATGCCTTATTATATGTATATACGGCGACTGTGGATTACACACTATCTGATCTGTGGTTAAGCATCGTGATGGCCGCATTCATGGTTCCGGAACCACTTTCTTCGTATAAAATGTTTGACACCAGGATTGCACTCGGACATTGTGTACGTGTGCGATGCGCAGGCCCGAGATGGCGCGTCCACAAATTAAGTGAATTCCTTATCCAGCTGTACTGGACATTTTTGTTGCATATAAATTTCGTTTCGTCCCTGTGTACAGAAATGTTTTATTAAGTATAGTAGTTAGTAAGTTCAATTTATTTTAGGTTTCAGTTGAAGTGCAAGTTAAAAAACCTTTCAATAAATATATTTTTTTCTATATCACCGGTTTACTACTAGTTCTGCATGGTCCGATCTGGTCTGGTCCTAACAAATGTAAATAGTCGACTCGTCGGTATAGTCTTGTTCAATAATATTTGAGAATAATACGGTCCAGTCCCAATTCAAAAATATTATTTTGATTCGGTTTGGTTCCGTTTTACCAAAAAAATATTCGATCCGGACCGATCCGGTCCAAGTCATAATCCTTATGATCTATTAAAATTATTGTTTTGGAAATACGAGTAAAATTAAACAAAAAACACCATCTACAGGCAACTATGTTATAAATATTTATATTTATATAATTGTATCATACTGAATTACCATAATAGGTAATTGTCCGGGTTCGGACTTATTACAAACGGAGCCATACAGTCCAGTTCAAATTTTTTTCAGTTCGAACCGGCAGTCCAGTTCTGGTCTACTTTAACCAATCTAGTTCAATCTAAAAAAAAATGTAGCCGTCGGTTCGGTCCGAGTTAGGTAATTTGTTAAAATTTTAAGTCCGGTCCAATCCCTAAAATAACGAACTATGCGGAGCATTACTTACTACATTATATTCTCATCACTCAACACTAATCCAGTTTCTTCGCTTAGAATCTATTACGAGCGATTAAGTTAAGTTATTTGTAACTAAAAACCACTTTACCTCTAATCTTTATTGCCTGCTTGTAGTAAATATTATATAGGCTATAAGTTAATATAATTTATAGTCATCACTTATGTCTATAAATTTTACTTTATTACAATGTAATATTATAGTATTTGGTTATTAGTATTTGATAGTAGAATATTTTAATCGCTTTTTTAATTATGCATAATGTGTTGATACATAATATAATCGATATTCCCGTGTACGCATGTTCAAGAATATGTGGGCTTCAAAATATGCATAAATGTGGCCCACTCAACAAGTGGGTAAGTTTGTAACAGTCATCGATGTTTATTTATATTTGTTTGTAGACTTTTTTTATATATTTTTTTTTAATAATGATGAAATGAGGACAATTATTAGAAATTATACGGTCTATAATTTATATTTGCAAATTTTATTTAACACAAATATATTTCAACTGTAAGTCGAATTAATATTGGCTTGCACATCACTTGCGACGTGAATAAATATTTAATAGTTTGTGGGTGTGCAAATCTCGTGTACATAGATCTCCGACCCATACGAAATAATAATATTTATAATTTCCAACACACGCTCGTTTTTCGTACCTACGCTACGAAAACTGCGATATATTTTGTTTTCACTCAACTACCGGACGTTCCGTTGCACTACTTAGTCAGTACTTACCATACCACGACGCAACACTGCATGTCTAATAATAATAATAATAATAATCATATGTATACCACGACGTCGTTATCCGATCTTACACGTTCCTCTGATGATTTCTCAGACTTGCACCGGTCAATTAAAAAAAAAAAAAATTACATACACGCCAAAATATGCTATTAAAATAATAATATTTCAATCTAATCCTGTATGTTTATACACGAACGCAGGGCGCCACGGTACGTTTATTCGCGCGTGCGTACCACCCCCCCCCCCCCACTCACCGTCATCATCGTCGGTACGTATAATTATTATTATTATTATTACACAAGAATTAAATTTGGTACACCGCGTCCTATCCGCAATGCACACCAACTTTCACCTTCTAACTCATCTGTGTTTAGAAAAATAAAAAACAAACTACGTTCAAACATTTAAATATTATTATTGTTATACACAGACATTGGTGTGAAACACGAGAGAATATAATATATTATTATACAATACAACTAGTATATATATATATATATATATACTGCCGCCGATGTTTTTACATTATACAATATTGTGGTCTTCTAAAAATGTATTTTGTCTTATCTAATATCTACTGCACCGGTGCAGATAACTATTTTTTATTATTTGTTTGATTTGTTAACCTCCTCATATGGCCTATTGATACAGTGTTATACCAATGATTTAATAATACACAATAACCGGGTTTTATTCATTCGATTTCACTATGAATGAATCAGACTTTAACATAATAATGTTATAATTCATAATATTATATATTTTGTAAATTGACTAATTATTTCAGCCTATCAACGGGAATCTAAGTTTTTTTACCAAAAACAGAATCAAGTACATTTAATACTTTCGTATCAATTACATGCCTCCAAATGACATCGCACACGGCTTTAAACAATGCACTAATCGGCGAAAAACCATCATAAAATTGACGCTATTATAGTCGATCGCGGTATCACAATCGTCTGCTTACAACCTATAATAAATAACAATAATACTAAACAAACTCTTATAGACGTAGTATAGTAAAACGATTTGAGAAGAATAATTAAAGCACGATTCGAAATGGTTCAAACGCATAAAATGGAAGTCATCATACTATGTCAATAATATTTTAATTATCAAATTAATAATAAATAATAAACTGTACAGATACTGAGTGACTGAATTAATCGTAACATACGTTAGGAATATAATTTACATAAAAAATGTCAAAACAAACGCATATACCTACTATTTAATAAGTACCTAGCATAATTATGCAAAATTTGAAGTGCACATTTATTATTCATATAAGCTGTTTCGTAAACCTATATATATATATATATATATTCAAAATCGAAAATAATATACAATAACGCGCGTGCAAGACAATGCAAGTGTCGCATAAGAATCGTTACGAACACGCGCCCAAGTGAATTGAAAACGGTGTCGTGGAAAAAAGTAAGAAATTCAATGAAGCAGATCTTGCGGGGTGGGTTAGCGCCGGCGGCGATCGCGTGTCCGTCCACGCTCTGTACAACAGACACATGTCATTTTTGTATTCGTCGTCGTCGGCCGACAGCAATTAATCATCGTTCAGTCTTCGAGTTGTGTTTTGGTCCGTGTTCGGTGCAATCGAGTCGAACGCGCGAGACAGGCGCCGGATCAGTAAAGCGTGTCCGTCGTCTTCTCCGAACTGACGGCCGCGCTGTTTTCGCTGGACGACCAGGAGAACGACGACGGGGGCGGGCCGCGGGAGTTCTTGTCGTCGCCCTTGGACTTTTCGTGGGACAGGTGCAGCCCGAGGTCGCCGCCGCTGACGCCGCGGACGAGCGAGTCCAGTATGCGGCGGCGGCACGTGAACGCGACGAACACGAACAGGCCCTGGAACGTGTTGAGAATCACGAACAGCATCCACATGTACGCGGCGTCCGTGTAGCTGGCCACTATGCCGGTGGACCACGTCAGCCCCATCAGCACGCCGAGACGGCAGTACATGCGGAAGTCGCGGCGCACGTGACGCGTGTTGACGTGCCGGACGGTGGCCCGGCTCGAGTGGATCATGTACGCGGTCCAGCCGAACAGCACGACATTGACGGCCATGACGGCGGTCAGCGGGCCGGCGAAGAACAGCAACAGCGCCGTCTTGCTGCCGAACCAGCACTGGTCGGCGCCAAACCGGGGACGGGCGTCGTCCGGCACGGCGGGCACGGCGTCCGCGGCCACCGCCACGAACGTCATCATGGCCGGCACCAGCCAGCAGACGGCCGAGTAGACGAGGAACTTTTTCGTCTGCCGGCCACTGGTGACGCGCAGCTCGACGGTGGCCAGACGCAGTGAGCGCCAGCAGTCGAAGCTCATCACAAACATCCACGCGAACGACGTGAGGAACGCGTAATAGGTGACCGCGGCACCGGCGTAGCACGCGGGACCGGTCAGCCAGTTGCCGGCGACGAACGCCGCGTACGAGAACACGAGTGACACACAAAATGACGCCAAGTTCTTGCCGGACAGGTTCTTCATCTCGGGCAGCACGGCGAACACGACCAGGTGCACGATCAACAAAACCGCGGACACGCCCAAGCCCACGTAAGTGAGAACCACATACCTGAGCGTTTCGACGGTAGCCGGATGATTGGCGTCCACGCACACGGCCATCGTACCGTTTTCTAACGTCACGTACCCGGCGTCGGCGTTGGGAGGCCGCCAGCCTTCGGACGGGGCCGGGTACATGGCCACCACGGAACAGTTGAGCGGTACGCCGTCGCCGGCCACCGACGTCTGCAGGGACCGGCACGTCTTGCTGAACGTGTCGTAAAACGTGTCCGGGCCGCGACACTCGCGGTGGCCGGGTTGAGCGATGAACAACGCGCTGAAGCTGCGCGCCGCAAACTGATTGGGAAACCTCGCGTGAACACTGGACAACAGACACGTGACGTTCTGCACGAGCACATGGTTGCATATGGCGCAGTGTATGTTCTTGTACGGCAGATTGTCATAGTACATCACGGTGGTGTACGCCTCACAGTTGGACCGGATCTCGTCGTTCGGCCACCGCGGGTGACACGTGACCACGGTATTCGGTAGACACGTTCGGGTACGGGTCGTGGCCGGCGGCACTACTCTCTGATCACACTCGTACGTGTCACCGCCGTACTTGACCACCCACTGGCCATCGGTCGCGTCGTACCGGAGCGTGTCGAGCACCGCCTGTTCGGCGTCCGCGGCCACGCCGATAAGTGAACTGCACACGATCCGCGTGTTCCATAGGATCGGATCGGCCGCGTCACCGTTGCACGCGGCGCAAAACCGATTTCGGTACGCGTGTCCCGTCGTCCGGCTAGTCACGGGATTGCCGAGCATGCCGTCCCGATGATCCGTGGAGGCCGCATGACACGCGTCCCGCACCCGCGTGTTCGTCCACGTGGTCGGACACCTGTTCACGACGTACGTGCCATTGTTCGCGTCGGTATGCACGCAACTGTACCGAGCAGCGGCGCTCTGCTGTTCCACTGGGTCGAAGTGCGACGAGTCGGTGCAACAGTCGCCGTACTCGCTGCAACGGTCGTCGCACAGGCAGTTTCGCCGTAGTCCACCCAGGCCGTCGTCGTTATCCACCTCTGAAGCAGCCACCTTCTGGTTCACTCCCGCACAACTGGACCGCGGTGGACAGAACCTGAAAGCAATAAACCATCATGATGTAATTAATTATCATTTTTCTAATACCCCGAGATCGGAGTTTATTGCTCGCGAAACTTGTAGTGACACGTGAGGTAAAATCGTCTCTGCCTGGACTGCAATATATATTATAAAAAATAAAAAAAAACATTGCTTCGTTGAGGAGGTTTCCATTTGTAATGACAACACGAATTGTGTCAGCTGAATTTCAGTCGTCATCATTTGAGACCGGTTATCTAACTGTAGGGTTCCGTCCAAATTTCAGATGTAGTTATGTTAATCGATATTTTCGAATACGGGGTCCGTATCAGACAAGTTTCACTGTGGACTGAAGTATTTTGGTTCACTTTACAGGACAAATGGATACAGTTTATTAAACGAAAATATTTTGAAGAAACATCAACGTTAATATCAAACACAGATTAGGTGACTTTTTCGTGCCACGTGAATTAATTGTTTTTTTTTTTTTTAAGACACATACAGATACAACGCGTCAACGCAATAAACTATAATAAGAGCTGTATAAACAGTGTTCATAATACGCACTATGCAGTTTAAACCTAGTTAAATTATATGTCAAAAACAATGGTAAAAAACCGTAGGCACGCTTGAACTATGTTATAGGATGTCTCCCAAATGTTGACCTCATAGTTTTTGAAACACAAAACGTGATTTTCTAGCCACGACTCGCATCACGTGGGATAACAATCGGCAGAGAAAACAATGAGCCCTCGCTGTGTTTCGTCCACTTAAGATCTGAATTCGATATTTAATCGATTATCTCATTATAATAATATTATGTAAACGTGTTACTCTATTATAATAAAAAATCGGCGCGTAATACGGTTATTGTACCTACCTAATAGAATGTGTGAAAACCTACGCACGACATCAAGTATGAAGGTGATGCACTATCGTATTTACCTTTATATACACAATAATATAAATTAAAATTGCAATGGTCTTTTGAACAAGCGTGGTAGTAGAAAATATGTTAAGCTTTTATCCTCGTTCCACGTTTAACTGTTGAGATACAGTTAAATAATATTTGAATGGCATTTAATCTATGCCTACTCAAGTATTACACATTTTTGTACAAGATTATTTTTGTTATTTATTTATAATATTAATGCAAAAAAACAAATTTGGTTATTTTGCCTCTTATATTTTTAATTACAATATAAATTAAAATAGGTATTGTATGCCATTAAACCTCACGTGCAAATTTATTCTTGTAAATTGTATATAATGTATATAAAATAATTTCATAGGTAATGATTATTATTTTATCGAACACACACAAAAATGCAGTAAACAATTAATATAGGCAAGCGTTAAAATAGGTACATACTATTAGCTGATGATTTTTTAAAAGCTGATACAAGCAATGGATTCATTATCTAGTTAATGATTACACTGTATTAACATACGCATAAGCATACACGCTGTACACAACAGTAGGTATTCGATAAAATAATTTTAAAATGTACAAATTAGTAAAATTATGCAATTTTAATTGATATTATTTATTAATTAACTAACGAAAAATAAACAACAAAAACACACATAGTTATAATAGGTACTTAATATAAATCCAAAACGTTCATTGATGTACAATAGATAATTATAAATTCCTACTTTATTAGTAACATATATGACATTTTAAAATATATTACATAATATGTATATTGTATACATAAATTAGAATTAAAATTAAATTCCTAACAAATAAAACCACAATGGAATAAAATGAAAAATTTAATTAATATAATATATAATTGATTCTAAACGTACTAAGTTATAAGACATCAAAAAACAATGTTATCATTTAACACAGATATACAAACAAAATAAATCTTTAATCTTTTCTTTTGTAATGTGATATAACCCAAATACCTACATTATTATTACGGTAATACATCGTGATATTTCAATTGTTCGGTAATTTTCAAAAATACTATGTATAAAATACTACTAATACGTAAATGTAACTAAAACCAATATTGATTTATGTTACTAATCGGAAACGAACATTGCCTGTGATTCAAACTAAATTTTTAAGCCAAAGGAGCTACCTTTTCCGAGACGTCCAGAGACGAGCTATGCTGTCGAAATTTCTTAATAAAATATGCAATGCAGATTTCAGTTTAAGTATTCATTAGAAAGAATTGCACCTCTAAACAAATCCAAACCACATCGGATATTTGCAACTTTTTTGGTATTACACAATATAAATGATAATTTTAAGTACAAAAATAGTTCAGAAAAAAAATATTGGCAAACAAATTATATAAAAGTCATTACTTATAAATTATAATTTAAGAGATTACAACAAACAGTATTTTTATTCGACGGTATAGAAAAAGTAATTGAAGAATTCAGAACGTAATACAATTATTACGTTCTTCCCAAATTTAGATTAGTGAGGTGTATATTATAAGCATAAGATATTACGTTCCAATTAAATGTTCCATATAACACTTATAAATATTTAGTATTAACCATTATTCCATTAAACATTTCTTATTAAGTTATATAATGTTACATTAAAAATTAAGTAACAATAAAATAAAACAATTTTTTAATAAGATTTATGTGCTTAATATATTAATAACAATGATATTATTTCCTACGTGAAGTTACAATAAATTACATTTGGCGTGCAAATAAATATTATTGCCATTGTTCTAGAGTTTCAACAATAAAATTAATATTTTTATACTAATTTTATTAACGAAAAATACACTTGTTTATGATGTCTGCTTACATAATTGTTTTCAATAAATAGATAAAACTGAACTCTATAAAGGATACGACTAAAATTATCTTATATTTATAAATAAATATTTTTATTAAATCACATACTGAAAAGCTGCTGTGTTAATTTATTTTTGTGTTGTTCTGATTTCTGACTATATGAAAATAATATTACGTTCGAGAGTTCAAAACTCAACACAGGAAATTACGATTAATAAAAAAAAATATTACTGTTCATAATTAATATCTAAACTACTTGTTTAACAGGTACTGCATAAATTCACTAACAGTACAAAAAAGTTACTTACTTATATGGGTTGTTAAGATCTTCATATGGAATGTCAATAGCAGTGATCCACGACTCGAACAAAATGAATATTGTGATAATAAAATGTATTCCAATCTGTACAAACACAAAATAAAAAAAATCATTTTATTATATGTATAGGTACACTGCTGTTTGGTCTGCTAAGAAAATTATTTTCAAATCAGTATTTCATTCATTGATCTATTATTCAAAAACAAACAATATAAAATAATAATAATGTAATAATAGAGTCCCTGTAGTAAAACCTTCCCTAGAAATCGTGATGAAATCACACGAAACGAAGACTTCAGCAAAAGAATAAAAATAAAATTCAACGAAGGATAAAATGTCTGCACGCTCCTTAATTACTTCATAATAACTATACGGAATTCTTATGTGTCATTTAAACGTTGACGATAAAATATTATTTTTGTTGCATCAGACGTATGCACGCGGAGAAAGGAGACAAACGTATTTAACGAAAAAATAAAATAATTATGAAAGGCGATTCGCATATATGTATTATACATTAGGACCGGCATAATACTATGATAGATATTATGTCAGTTTGTTCGTATTATATTGTAGAATGTAGATATACTATGGAAATATTATGATATAATTATATTGAGATGAGCAACAAATTTTAGTTAATATATTTAGAAGTTATGTCGACCGCCAGAAGCACTTGTAGATCAGATGATGACGACAAGCCGGTTATGATGATTTTAATGGACTTTTTTTTTATATTTCAAAACGAGAAAATGATTTATATCATTACGAATATTGTCAAAATATAATATACTATGTATGTTTGAATATTTCCTTAGAGTTGTATAACAGAATTGGCATATATGTAATACTACTCCGGTCCCAAAAAAGCGTTTAAGTCACATTATCGTAACGATTTACTTGTTATGGAAATTGAATTAATATGCATACGTATGTACCTAAAACAAATAATATATCAAACCGTAACGTTTGTTAAAAAAAAAAAAGGAACTATCTCAGATTTCCCCGACACCAATCGTACTTTAAGTATCCTCGTGACAAATCATGTCGTTTCCATGGACAAATATAACAATTTACAGCCAACCAAATATTCGTATAGGTATCATTATTATGAATATAAATGTATGTAATGAATATCACAATACATGTAGGTTAGGTACATTTCAATTTATAATCGTAAATCGAAAACGATTCAACTGCATATTTATATATCATTACACATTACGCCACTACATGAAATAAATTATTTTGAATTGAGCACGAAAAATATGGTTGGTTTTTGAACTTCCTTTTTTTTATTATTAATATTATTATTGTTATCAAACCACCGTTAGAGTAGAGAGATTTGTGATGACGTCATCGTGAACGTTTAAAACCAGTGTTGTTAAATTATCATCCAAAACGTTCTTCGAGTCGTTTGCAAGTACCTACCTAGCATAATAATTGTGGGAACTAAGTTAAACAGTTGCAATTTAAGGTTTTACGAATTTGTAAGACACTATTCAGTCGCTTCTAGAGGATATTTTAACGATGGTTTAATATTTTTCTCACGTGCCATATAGCTTTCTAGACGATATTTTTGCGTGAGTCAACATGTCCCGCAAAAAAATGTAACACATATTATATTATTATGAGTAAATTACATATCGACATAAACAACAGTCGCGAAAATAAATGTTTGTAAATAATAAATAATTCACTTTACAAATTAATTGTACATATATTTAATAACAATAATAGTTTTAAACATAGATATTATTCCTCATATAATTTATCATTTAAAGATCAAAATTAAATTCGTATTTCATAACACGTGCGTGTTTAATTTATATACAAATACCTATATACTATTAAATATGCCTACAATAATATTATTAGATTAAATAATATAATATAAATAATCTTTATATATGTTTTATATGTATACAATGTAACCATACTCTTACTCTTAATGGAATACTATATAAAAAAAAAAATATTTGTAAAACCTGTAAATACTGTAAACCAATTAAAATTGTAACTAATGGCTATAGTTGCCGAGTTTATAAGATCAATAAAAAATAAATAAAATAATATTATTGACAAGGCGAATGAACGACTTATTACTTAATACATATCTAAACTCTAAATATTTGATAAGTACATGAAAGATAATTAATGGTAACAGTCTATCGCCAAAGTAACTATAATTATTGTATTTCAATCAGGAATATTGCTTGTTTTTTTATTTTAAAATGACTATAACAGTATTATTGTGCAAACCACTAGACCAGTACTATTCTTTTTTTTCTTAAAACTTGCATCCGACATTCCGACCACAAGAACTACTTACAAATAATATTTATACATAAACATCCGATCAGCCAAAAATACTGTACTTAGTTTAAATACCTAGCCTATATCATAAATCTATTATATTATTTTTAAATTTAATATAGTTTAGTTTCTTTAACTTATAGGTATATTAGACTCATTAGAGTTACCTATATATAAATATCTCGTTTTAGCTATTATTTCATTGGTCTCACCTTAAGCCCCACTTTATTTGATGACTAGTTGTGCTAATGACTGGTTGTATTTTAAAATTCTTGATATCAATCTATTTGTATATAATTTTAATTTTAATTAGTCGACGATTTAATTAAAATTCTTTGTATGATTGTGAATAGTTCTTAAGATACTTTAAAAAGCCATTATAGATAAGTACTTATTAATTAATTATTAAGTAGCTGTATAATCCTAATATGGACGTAAAAATATATTATACAAGTAATCGTAATTTTTATTTTGAAATCTTTATCATATAAGTTTCCAATTTTTTAATATAACAATTTAACAATCACGAAATTCCAAACTAAAAGTATCCGTGCTAAGTATTATATAAGTATTTTTTAATTTTATTATTACATCGATATCTATATATTATATTATACATTTCTAACTATACTTGTAGGCAAAAACTTGCTTAGAATACCAAGCATAATCATTATCATTAATTCACAGTTCGCACGAAACACATACACATGTTATACCTCTACGTTTACTGCCGCATTAAAATGTTTTTCCAAGGTCTTGTACTCTTGCGCATATTTTTTTTAATACAATATTTGTTGTGTTTTGCCAAGTTTTTTTTTCTTTTTGCGCGTAATTCTTATTTTATTTAATCCAGCGAAAATGTTGTGTTTTGTGTATGGTCTAATAAACTTGGATTTCGACCTGCAAGTTGCACTCTTCTGTCTGAACCGTTATATCCGTATTATATACGCTTAAAACTTTAAAATAAGTTGTCAGACAAATATTATTTTTCTAGTATACATTTTAAAAATGTACAAAACACTTGTTTAATTTAAAGTTTAGTTGTAACTACGTTTGAATCATGATTAAGTTAATCAACATTAGCAAATCAGAATAAAAAACTATTTGGGGCTGGCTGATTAAAAATTAATTAATGACAGTGTGACATACTGAATTCTAGTTGAACATTCGTTATGTTGATGTTGAGTACAAAATGTTTTTAAATTAATGAATGTTATTCATAGAAATTATTAGAAGCATCATTACACTTGTAAACTTATCAAAACCAACGCTTTAACCGTAGAATTCTTATAAGATGATCAAAAACTGCAACCTAATGGTGTAAAATTGAATCTCAGAGATTCGAAGCTTGGCAATAAATTAAAAGAAGTACTGCACCGTTCAAATCGTACAAACAAAATCTTCGTATATAAACGCCATAATTTTGTAGTTAATGGATGTATTTGTACTTGAAAAATATGTTGGCATGACGTACTTACATTAAACGTTTAAAATATTATTTATATACGTCTTTTTTTAAAAAAAAAAAACATTCTGCAATCAAAAACATAAATACCTACTATGGTAGTTAATACTCGTATTATTAAAGGAAGTATTTTTGGCCAAATATATTAAGCGGTAGGTAATTAGTACCTATATTAAATTAATATTTAATATAGGTACTTTATATGATATAATAGATCCTCTGTATGGATTAAAATAGTAAATGTGTAATTTTTTCTATAAAAAAACTAGAAATTCTCACGATTACGAAAACGGAAAAGTCTGCTCATTATTAAATTATGACTCTACAGTAAAACATATAAAATAACGTAATGATATATTGTCAATTCCACTGTTATAATTATTTTGTTTAAAATAGGTACAATATGCCTATCCATTAGACGAGCTACATATTATATTAATTTCATTGTTCTATACATTATCTAGAAACGTGTAATTTTGCTTAGCATGCTGTCCAATTTAGTTATCCTCTGTCCAATGAATTAATATTAGGTTTTATATTGATTTTTATCGTATAAATATTCTTGAAGGTAAAAGTCATTAGGATGTCTGCGCACTATTTGTTTTTTTCTTTCTGGCCAACAAGCAACACGTCAAATTTCCGTTCAGCACTCGGCAGAGCTAACCTTGTGTTTTTAGCTTTAGTATTAAAGTGAATTAACTTATTCGAGTAATATTTGTACAATGGCGTTTTTACAATATTTCGACTTTAACGACAGATAATTGAGAGTATTTTTAAATTGTAATATTTTACATGACTACAAAATAACTTGTATAAAATTAAATTATTGTAAAAAGTCAATTCACAAACACAAATAAATAGATAATTTTCTTAAATTTAAGTTTGATGATAGGTGGGCATATTCACTCTGAAACTAACAACACAAGGTTGGTCTTATTGAACAAAAATTTTCTATGTTGTCCACGTAGAGAGAAAAAACAAATAGTGCGCTCACATCCTGTTGATGTACCTAGTCGTTTATCTACTCAAAATAATAGTTATTAGCTGGTACAATGCAGAGCGTTGTTCGTGTAAAACCGTTGAAACAATGATACTATAAAAGAATCTGTTTACGGTGGATACTATTGACTAAATTCTATCTAATATTGATTGTAATAAGTAATTAACAAACACCTATTATTATTATACGTTGGTACTCGATGCCCATTCATTAGAAATTCATTTGACTGAAATCACGAGCTAATCGAATCGTTTACATCTGTCAGAGTAATCAATCATGTTTTTGATTCATAACAATGATAATATCTATTTAAAGAAGTATTTTAATACTGTAATAGTGTAATATTATTCTTCAACATTTCTTCATTCTATGACATGTCATATATGACAAGCATATAGGTGTTTTGTTGTTTACATATTATTATATTGATTCGGTAATTGTCACACTGATTTTAAATTTAACTTTATAAGTAATTATGATAAAAAATACAATCCTCTATAAATTAATTTAATTTCTTTAGATTTTCGGAATTGATTTATTTCATGCATGGTAGTAACAATAGTATAGTTATAAAACAATTTAAACTTAAATATTTTTAAACATAATTATTATTTAAACAGGTTTAACTTCGATTTTAATTTTTAAATATATGAATTAGTTTTATTAGGTATATTACCATTTAAATTATATTGAGTTGTCTTTGGTATATGTTCTGTGCTACTGTATATTATAAAAATTATTACTCGTAAACTTATACTTAAACTGTAAACCTAAAATTGCCGATGGTCGTTTACAAATAAATAAATAATTTCAAATTATTGTTGTGTGCAATATAAAAAGAATAATAAATATTATTTCTACTTTGCCAAGTTTCCGTAATGAATTTAAATAAAAGATACCTAGTAAAAAGAAATCAACATTACATGTTTTTCAAGTTATTTAAATAACATTATGTATATATTTTTATGCTGACTTTTTATTGTATAACATATTATTATAATAATACCATACAACATCACAACACTACACTTAAAAACAATGTAACAATCTTTAAATCGTTTGCATCAATTATCTGCCGGAAAATCTTAAGACATTGTTATCATAAAGTAGTGTACACGTTTTGTTAAATCATTAAGTCCTAAAACGTTTCTATAGGCTCAATAGTGAATAATAGTTTTACAAGACATTTTGTAATGATTAGTAATCATGTATAATACGTTTATAGCATAATTTAAGCTTACTGATATAAGCTGATATAAAAACTATGTCATGTACCAGACAAGGTAGTATATTAGATATCAAATTATAATAGTATAATATTATAACATTTCAAAACTCAAACGGCGCTCTCGACTTACAATAATTTCTACAAAAACCTTTTCTCACCAAACACTTATCATCATCTACGTATCGTAGCTGCCGAGCCCGTGTACCAGTTATAGTTAAGTATATTAAAAATAAATTGTTTTTGCAATTTTTTGAAAATACGAAATATGATTAAGAGAGGTACTTATACACATTTCAGTAACAGGACCGTGTAAGATTATTGTTACCAAAATTATCGAATAATTTAAGCGAAATTTCTATTTTTTAAATTACTACGTGAAAGCATAATGGCGATGTAGGTAGGTACTCAAAAACAAATGGAAACGATTTTCGTCTTCAACAGCGTGTTTTCACTTTATATTCAGCGGTTAGATAGTCACGTGTTCTAATCGTCTAAGGCTGGGGAATAGATATATCGTTTTTGCATCATCAGTCTCAGTGTAAGCATATACAAAATATTGACGTCATTATAAGGATAGATGTGAACGATACACAATTCATAACGGATTTAAATAATGTTTTCTAAAACCAAATCAATATTATGTTTTGTATTTGTCTATAAACATATTTTATCGATATAATATGTTTTTATTATTTTTTATTTAATTGAAAGATTAAAATATATAAAATCTTTGTTCAAATAAACTTAAATGAGGTTTATGAATTACGAGTAATTTTTGTTTAGCTTGTTGTATTGAGAGAAGTCACCCACTGACGATGTAAAGATGTCATTTTATAATTGAAATAACAACTTGCAATACAAATGTAATAACTATAAAAATATAGATTAAATTAATTAAATCTAATATTTGTGTACCTAAATAGACTTTTTTAATAGATTACAATAATATATTTATTTACCAATGTTATTAATTTAACACCTTTTTGATTAAAGTAAATTATTCAAGAGAAATAATTATCCACGAATAATTATGATGTGTCAGCAACTAATTTTAACTTACGTATTTTGAGTATTAAAATATTTTCGTATATGAATTGTTAAGGTTAAATGTTGACTTCCAGTTATCCTTACAGATTTCGATGAATGTGTTAAATACGTCTATTATTATCAAAAGTGTATCATACTCGTTAAAAATATTTATCAAAAGTATTTAAAATAGATATTTTAATACTTGAATGAATAAGTAATAAATAATTTATTTTTACATTTGATGGCTCATTATTTATTTGTTAGATCTAAATTAAAGTAAAATAAAAATTACAGTGTATAAAAAATATTTATATGATATTAATACACCTAATAACGAAAACTATTTAGCTATTATTTAATAAAAATTATTTATTTTCTGAAACATAATTTGTGATTATAAAATGATCAGCTCCATTCTCCTTTTAGATTTTATAGGTACATATTATACTTAATACAGAATTGCTTAGTTAAAAATGCATTATTTCTTTGTGGGTTTAATGTTTTACATATTTTTTTTTTTTGTATTTAATATTTTTCAAATATTATAGTATTTTATTTTATTCTAAAATTATTTGAAATAAATTTAAATAACTAACAAATAAGGATAATATAAATTGTATAAAATATTAAATTAAACAAAGAAATAAAAACAATTTATATTACCGTTCATTACACTACTAAATTGTACTTTTAAAAATCAACATACGATATGTTATTACAAAGCCATCGTAATACAAATTACGGATAAAACCTGAAATGAATGTTCGATGGATTTAAATATCAGACCGTAATTTACAAATAATTGCGATTAAAACACTAATGCAATAAACGTTAATACAACGAATAGATAATGCACTTACTTAATTTTAAACATATGTTATTTTGCCATGCTAAAGGTTAATTAAATTTGGATTCGGTTAGGGGTCACCATCAGATTGTCGCTTGGAAGCGGTTGTGCACCGAAAGTAAATCCTTGACGTCCCGACAAACGCGAGTCGTGGTTCAATGAAGGTGTCCAAAACCTGAACTAATTGCATCGCATTTACTCAATGTATAATTAGAAGAAAAACAACAAATAAAGTATAAGAAGGAATTTCCACACGTATGACGACGATTGCCGTGTTAATAATTTTTAACTAAAAAATAAGCAAAACAAAAACAAATAAACTGTTTAAAATTGATATTACGCTTTCACGTCTCAGGCTGCTTTGAAAATGTTCCGAAGGACAGTATGCTTTTTGAACACATTTTTAAATGCACTTGTCATCTGCGTAGATAGAAAACAATATTCTTTTCAATGCAGACTTTTAGTACAACGAATCGAGATCAATTGTAAATTTCAAATAATACAATTTTTTAAGCAAAATATTTTATAGTTATGAATGGCCAAATGAAAATGGATGAATGATTAGCATTGAGTGATCTTTTTTATTCAATGTCCTAAAATCTAATAATAATACTATTATTTAACTAAGGTATGTCGTATATATGTATTTATGTATGTATGTATGTATGTATGTATGTATGTATGTATGTATGTATGCATGTTTGTATGTGTATGTATGTGTGTATATATATTATATGTATATGTGATTTGAATATACATCCTGTTTGATAAGATTAAATGTCTATACGTTTGTTGATCAAATACACAATATTTATTTCTTGGAACTAATATTTCTACATCTATTAGTTCATTATAAAAATACAATTTTAAATTTTTTGGTAAAAACAAAAGATTGAAATCGGTCTTGGAAAAACAACATGGACATATACATATTAGTTTAAGTAGGTATTCCGAGATGAATTTTGATCAAAACACAATAAGAAATGCAAAATTTAACTGATGAAAAATGAGTATATTTTACACATCAGACCATATACTTAGTTATATTACACATTTTAAAGCAATTATTTATATGTTTTTTGACACAGAGTTAACGATATGTTATCGTTGAGATATAATCTACATAGAAGTCACATTTTATACTGCATTTATTTATATTTAATGTGATGGAGATCTAGAAAACAATTGTTAAAACCAATTTTTCTCAGGCAAATATTTAAATCAAATTAAAATTTTAAAATAAATTACAAAAGTTACTTATTTATATATCTGTTATTAGAAAATTATCAATTAAATTTAATCTGGATGTAACCAAATCCTTATATGATCATAAATAGTTAGCAATATTATACGTGTATTATATATTTTTATGATTCATAAATTAGATATTAAAATTTAAAAGTACAATATTATATATATATATATATATATATATCGTAGAATAAGATATATAAGAGCCAACTTAAAATTATGAAATATATTATTATTATATAGGAATATCATTTCATGAAAATTTAGTAATAGATATTTTATAATTAAATATAAAAGTACCTACTTAAAGAATATTACCATTTAACAGAGAATTAATTTTTTTAACTTTTAAGAATACAATTTCAAATATAATTTCTATACCTTAACTATAGCTGCAATAAATTCTTTCTTTCCTTAATCGGGCTGATATAGCATATACCACTTAATCTTCTGTAGTCAAAAACCGTTTAATTTTAAAAGTTTTCTTGAAAAATAATTCTAAATCTTACATTGTTTGCAAATAACATTATTATATTCATTTTTGAATAATTTTACCATCAATATTATTCATTATTTTGAAATTTATATCATCCATCTATTTTCATTGAACTATAAATACTAACTATGAAAATACACGATTTTAAATAGTAAATACAAAAAAAAACTATCATTTGTATCATTCAAAAAACTCTATTTGATTCGTATTTATAAATATTTTTAATTGTATTCAGCACCTCAAAAAGATTTAAAATAAAATAAATATATTAATGGCTGTGTTAAATTATTTCCTTTATATTATGTTCATTTTGAAAACTGATAATGAATTAGATAATAACAGATTCAAATAAATTGAAAAAACAAATTATATAATTTATAACCAACAAGTATTGTTATTATTTTGGTTGGTTACATGTTATCAAATACAATGTAAGTCTTTTTGTTAAATATTGAATAATAGAAAAAACATTTGTTGTTAATAAAATAATGTAGATATACAATTTTATTTGTTTGTCTTAAGTATGTATGTAATGTAAAAATTTTAAATTCTATTTTAATTTCAAATTCATTTATTAGTTGTACTCAACAACATAGGTTAGATATTTTAAAATGTATTAAGTCAATAAAGATGAAGGTACACGTTGTCTTCATAATCCCTAAAGAAATGTATTTTAAATTATAAATATTAAATAGTAGTTCAGTAGTTGTATAATAAAAATACTTGACCATCATCTAAGTGACCTTATAAGTCATAATTATTATTATAAATGGATTAAAAGTACGATAGTCAATGAATAATTTACGACAATATGTAAATTATATGATCACCCATGTTGCCATTTTATATACTTCATCACATGATAATACCATTTTAATATTATTTTGTAATACAAAGACATTTATATACCTAACCTACAATTTATAAGTAGCATATTTACTACTTTTATGCATTTATGAGACAAAAAATAATAGACCTTTTTGCATGCAGGTACCCTGGTAACCTTGATGACCATGTATACAAAAGATTTAATAATAAAGTTGTGAAGTCTGTAGAACAGTTTATGTATGATTCAACTATTAGATTCAATATCGAATAAAATTCAACAATGAATATGTTTAATAAGACTCATTACCTTCTTGGAGAATAATTGAAAAATATAAAAACAACAATTTTATACACAAAGATAATTGAGGAATTTTTCCGTAGGTACTTTTTAAAGTCTTTTAATTTCATTTCATGTATGTAACTATATATATATAGTAATTATTATTTTTATTAACGGAACTTCGTTTTATTCGGTATATACGTACAATTATATTATAATAATCTGCTGCCCGTGACCTCCAAAAGTGAAAATATTTAGTTCAATATGTATAAACATGAAACGTCCATATTGAAAAATATCAGGTTATAAATTATAATACTATAATACATCTACATATAGTCGGTTTCACCAAAATCATAATAATGTGTACAAATATTTTTATATTTAGTTTGTCATAGGCAAACGAAAGTGTCTATAGTCGTTCAAATTAAGCCGAGATAATAATATAGATGCTATCTATATTATTTTAACATCGAACCTATTTCCGATATGATGAAGGTGCCCACAGATATTAGATACTTATAGGTCCATTTATTTATATTATTATAGAGATTGTAAATTGGCCCGAAGAAAAAAAATTCAATAATGTCTATAGTAAACTTAGTCCAGTTTTTTTTCAGGTATAAAAGATTTACACCCGAATAAAAATAATAATATGCCTAGATTTTCTGATAACATCTAATTAATACTTATTTTGTAACATTTTTGAAAACCATTTAACATTAACCAGAAGACACCAAGATAAAGAGACAATTCTCATTATACTCAGAAAATTATTTTGTTTTTTATTTTCAATTTTATATTAATTATAAAAAGAATGAAAATTCGTTATTTCAGAATTAAATTATATAAATTTAAAATTGTAAGTATAAAAATGTAAGTAAAATTAATTTTTTTATGTTTTAAACGTATACTGATATTTTTTAATTTCTTTAAGCGCAATTTTTAACAATTACTGTTTTTTAGTTTTGGAATTTTTAAATTTAAATAGTTCATTGTAGACTGTTGATTTCAATATATGTTTCGGTTCATATTTATCTTTGATTTGGTTAAGACTGAATATATATTATTTATCGGTATGTGTTTATTGGTGAAAATTATCGAGCCAAGTTTACAATCACTCATTTTTATCGCCTGAAATTTCCGGGCAGAGTTTACAACAAAAAAGATAATCTTGGGTCCAGTTTACATTTGCCCGTTGTATATTAAGACTTTTTTCATTTTTGCGTAACAGAATAAAATGACTCCTTCCCCTTCACAAATGAACACTTTTTTTGATTACACAAACAATTTACGGTATACACAGTCAATATTTCTTTATTTTTACTACATTTTAATTTGTATTTAAGTTAAGTTTTATTTTTGTTTATTGTTAAAAATATTAAATTTGCCGGGCCAGTTAATATTGCTGCTCCTATAAGACTCCCACGTGTACCTAATATGCAAACAGATATATTTTATTTAAAATATAAATAAATAAATATCACTAATTGCAGATTTCCATAATATATGTGTGTACGTTCGGACTGCGTTAAATTTGAAGTAGCCGAGTAAGTATCCAATATATGTTATAAATTGTAATACAAAACGGTTTTACTCACGTCAGCTTTCATATTGTCAGCCGTTATGTATAATATTATGTTACATGTCAATGATCAATCGCGGTGTATTCCTCCAAAATAATAACAACGTTTACGGTAATATTATATTAATGACGAATGAATGTTACGACCGACCACATGCAACGCGCCACAAAGCCCGCCAAACGCTTACGATATAGACCGCACCGTTTCAAGTGAAAAATAATATTATATACCTATCGAGCGAACCTGCGCCGATCGCACGCACGAGGAGACTACCAGACTGACTGTACACCGTTGCATAGACTACTACGTGACCAGATATCTTGGGCGACAGCCTTAGTCATCGTTGACGTGTTCATCTCGCATTCTCGTCCCCTCCACGACCGGTGCAAGAGTGTCGCTCTCGGAGTCCTGTCGGTCCCCGATGTTATTACAACACCGGTAGACGCGATTTCCGTGTAGTGCGTTTTAGATATTATTTTAAAAATCCATCTGATAAATGTTATAGACTTGTTTTCGTCTCCATACGCGATCCTCTGTCGTGCACGACGATATATATATTAGTTACAGTGTTTGCCTAAAGTAAAAATGTAAAAAAACAATATTTAAATATAATGTGTTATCATTTTATATGAGTTATATGCAGTGAATTTAGATAGGTACCTACCTACCTATAATTTATAGGTAGGTATTATAATTAAAAATAATAAAAAAAAATAATAATAATAACCTATTATAATTATAGGCTATAATTATAAAAGTTGTTAATTTAGTTGATACACTTGTTATTGAATTTAAAAGGTTTATACATTTTATTTTACGCAATTATTCTATTTAAATTATATTATAGACACTTTCAAATTATAATAGGTAAAGGTACCTTCCAAACATAATTTTATTTTGATATATTTTTAATTACCTAAATAATTAGTAATGTGTAAATTGACGAAATTAAATAAATAATTTAAAAAGTTTGCCAATAACTGAAATTAAGAAATTAATAACTAAATTGAAGTGCCAAAAACTGTAGGTTTAGAAAATTTTATATTTTAGTATAAAAACAAATAAATATTTCAAATGGGTTTAAATTCTGATTACAGATTACAATAATTATAATCAAAGGGGACACAAAGATATTAATCACTGTGTAAGTTAATGATAAAATGATTTGAAATCCAATTTCTTCTTAAGGTGCCAATAGCTGTATACTTTACCGTATTATATTATTAAAAATATAATAGAAATCCTGAATTGATACGCGCAGCATAAACGCGAACAACCGATTGATTATCGATGGTCGATTTCTACGTGTGCCTAAAATATAGAGTTTGAATTGTTACTATTATTATTATTATTATTGTTATTTATTTCCGAGAATCGATGCCCACTTCGTTAATAATATAATCTTATCTATCTTGGGCAATGGCCTCAGTTAAAGTGTTCATCACGCATTATCGTTCCCTCCACGACTCGTGCAAGAGGATATACGCTCGAGTTCTCGCTGTCCGCGATATTATTACAACATCGGTGCGGCGGTAGCCGCCGAGTGCGTTTTAGATATTTTTTAAAATTTCATAAAAAGAGATAAATAAAAAACCGTCTGGGAAATCTTATAAATTTGTTTTCGCCTCCATGCGCAATTCTCTGTTGTGTACAATAATACAGATTGATTATCGATGGTCGATTTCTATATGTGCCTATAAAAATATAGAGTTTAAATTATTACTACTATTATTATTGTTATTTACTTCCAAGAATCAATGCTTACTTTGTTAATATATAATATTGTGAGAACAATATTTTCAAAAACCTTTATTTTTTTTTTTTGGTTCTGGTTTTCAAATCGAATGAAATAAAAAAAAAAATCAATTTAAATTTTTCATCGATTGACGAGGTAATTTGTTACATTTAGGTATAATAGATACTTATTTGTACAATAAAACAAGACAATAACTAATTTTAATAAAATATTGTATTCTGTTTTTTAAAAGATATTAATTTTATGTTATACAACAATAACAAGTATACAAAAAACGCAACATATACCTATAAGTTTAAATCTTTTATCTTACACTTGTGTTTTGTATATGTGTTATAACTTATAATTAGAGATAGAATTTTTAAAAACTATAAAACACACGAAAATGCTTTAAAATATTCAATAATGCGATAAAAACTCTAAAAAATCTACTTGAAATAAGTGAAAATATTTTGATTTTTAAATAATAATTATTTATTTTATTTTTATTAATTTTATTAGAAATAATATCAAACATCTAAAAAATAAGTCTGTTTTAATTATAAATTTAATTTGTAAAATTTGTATTTTATTTGAGTAATTATAACTTGGGGCGAAACCGTTGGAGTAAAATTTATAATATAAGTATTGTTTTTATTTATTCTACTTTAAAAAATATTATATTTTTATATAGATTATAACTTCTAACTTCAATATTATGTATATTTTACCTATCAACATTTTTATTAAAAAAGGTATTATTTTTTTTATTTAATTTAAAAAATGTTTATATATATATATATAGGTGGATTTTCACTTTTCCTCTTCATAAATATGACATAACATATTTGGTTAGTACTGAGTACAGGATACATTTTATAAAAAAAAAAAATATTTAAAAATATTAGATTTTCAAATATAAAAAAACCATACTGTTTTGCCCCATTGTATGTGTAATATTGCCCCACCCATGGGCCATTTGTATATTGGAATACTTTTTAAAAATGTAAATTTCACATAGATAAAGTTCGAATTTTTAAAAATCCTTTTAACATAATGAAACTGACTAGTTTTGTGGTTGAAACGTTCAATCCGATTAAAAATATATTAGGTATATTGTACGTTTTATACAAAAACACGCTTAATAGTACGGCAATAAACCGCCTTCCTACAAGCAAAAAATGACCTATTATATGAATAGTTTCGTAAAAATATAAAAAAAATGTAAAAAAATGCAAATTAAAATGTATGCATTTTTAATTAATGAATCATAAACAAATGTGTAGCTTAGTTAGCACTAAACATTATATAGGATTGAAGGGAAAAAAATACAAAATTCATCAACTTGAATTTCATATTGTGTGGATTGTTGTTTAAACGACCCTAGGTCTCTTTATATGGTCAAGCATTGAAAGTGTGAAACGCGGACACTTTGTACTGTCGGATAAAACTTTAGATTGCAGAACTTTGTGTAAGTACTACTACTTATATATCTTATGTAAATAATAATACAAAGTGTCCGCGTTCTGCAATGTACCTTTATACCCGACCGTACAAAATGTCCATGTTATGTATTTTAAACAATGGCCCAAAGTGACCGTTTACCATTTAAACTTACGCTATTATCTTATACGTTTAAACGATAACAAAATTATTATTTTTCCTCATTATTTATAAAACATAATCATTATGTATATTAAGCATTGTACAATTTATATTACGAATGGTTTGAATTTGGACGAATTTGTAAAAAATTCAATACATTTGAGAGAAAAATCTTAAAATATTGTTAGTTGTTACATATCTAGTTGTGCGACCTTAAATGGCTTAAACCTTATATTCTGTAATGTATTTCGGAAATATTTTCTAATACATTTCCCTTCTCATTTTAATAGACTTGAGACTGTTCGTGAATTGTATGGGTATGTTTATTGATTTAAAATAAATTGGATTTTTTTTTTTTTTTATTAAAAATCATATTTAAATATTTATACATTTTTCTGATTTACAAAAATGTTTTACATATTTTTCAGTATATGTAAATAATAAACAAAAATGTAAAGTTTCTTATATAATATTAGGTACACGAATATTAAATTTACCTTGACAAATTTTAGTGTTAACACTTATTAAAAATATATACTTACTGGTTATTAGTCTACTATATGTTTAAAATCTATTTATTTAGAATAAACAAAAAAATGTGTAAATATGTCGTATTCTAACTATAGGTATTCTACTATATTTTTACTATAGGTGTTCATTTACAATATAGGTACACATCATACAAAAGATAATTCATTTAAGTGTCTATATTCATTATTTTGAAAAGTTAAACTTTATTAAAAACATTATTTTTTACATAATTTAATATCATTAAAAAACAAAATATTTTAAAGAAGTTTATTTTTTACTATTTTTGATAATTACCAATATTTTTTGAAATTGTTTAATGTTTTGAAGACAACATATATTTTAATTTTGTATTTCGAAGCATAATATTTTTTGAAATACCTACCTAAAAATACATAAAAGTCGAATTTCGAAAGAGTAGTTGATCAGTTATAGCCACTAGGTAAGTATTTAAATTATTGATGAGTCGAGTAATGGACAAACATTTTGCGATTTCCCTCCCCCCCCCCCCTATAATCCATAGGAGATAAGACTCGACATTTTCAACATATGTATACTTATAAATGAACCCATAAATGCATTTTCAAGACATCATGAAATTTTCAAAATGTTTTGGCTCTTTTTGAGTTAATTATGAATATTTTATTTCTTCAACTATTTTTAGTTTAAGATATTAAACTTATCACTTATGTATGACAATATTTTTGTTTGTGAGTAAAAAAACTTAAAATTTAATACAATATGTCTCCGAAATTTTTCTTCCAATAATTAAAAAATATCAAAAATGCATAGTTACAATTCAGATTTAAAATCTTGACGAAAATTCACAGACTATTTTGTATTAATCGAAACAATCGAAAAAATCGTAAAATTATGAATTAATTAGTAAATAAAATAATCTAACAGCTCAATGTTGTTTTATCATTAAAAAAATAAAAAGTAACAATAATAAACTATAAAAGTATTATTTGTTTTGCAATGGCATTACATTATGTAAAAAAAATATTTTTAAAAAATTTGAACTAATTAGTAATAATTAAATACACTAAAAAGAGTAAATACACTTAAATGGATCATCTCACTGTATTTTATAAGTTGTTTATTTAATACCCAACAACGGACAAGTAAATCGTTTTTTTTATTTACTTGAAGCGTAAACAATACGTGCATAATACTTATATTATTCTTTTTTTATAAAATGATAATAAAAATAATCTAATAATTATTTTCTTGAAATATATATGAACATAATCGAGTTAAAGCTGCATATTTTTAATGATATTTATGTAAGGTAAATGAGCGATTAATTTTTACACTTCCAATTTCAGTCTAAAAACCGCAAGCAGTTGAGAAATATTGCGCAACGGTTATGATTGAATGAGATACCACTACTATTATTATAAACGTATGCAAGTTTGTTTATATTTTAAAAAAATATTCAAAAATAGCTTTTTTTAGAATTTACCCGTACCTTAAGGACGAAACCTATCGGCATAATATTATGTGTGTCGATATGCTAACTAGTAATCATCGTAATCTCGCAGGATTACGATGATTACTGTTTATTATTTTATTATGAACGTGTTAGTGTTATGTTATGTAGATTTTATCACAGCAAGTCGTTACGAGGATTGTAGTGTTGAGTTCGAAATGTCGAACGTATCTTAATTACATAATAATGTAATATTATCTTTATTACATAATTTCACAATCTATACGAAAATACCAATTCAAAATACATCATACGTGAATATTGAATACCTATATCTAAATAAATAAAGAAAAAAAACTTGATTTCCGAGATTATGAGAATATCTTTAAATAATTCCAAATTATGGCAATAATTACAGTAATATAACGTCATGCTGTAATAAAACTAAAAAGTGAGATTTTGTAGCAGTATAATATTGTAGTTGTAATCAAATAGGGTCACCGCATACTGTAGAAACATATTAGGCACTTATGTTTTTAAATTTAAGAACAACATTGCACCACGAGAATTTATACTGATAAAAAAAAATTGTTACTAGTTTGTCAAATACGTCAATATATTTGACGAATATAATATATTTTGTAATGTAATATTTGCATTCAATTTTCAACCAATATATAGATCATAGTTCATTAAAAAATATACGCACCTACAAAATATTTTTGTGAGCTACAGTTTCATAAATATATAACGCTACGTATCCATGTGCGAATTTTACCAACATTCTTTGTAGCATATTAGTTATTAGTTTTATAGTTTTCATTGAGACTTCTATGAAAATATTAATCCATCGGATTTTGCAATTCTCGAGCGTTTCATTAACCGCGTTGATCCGTATCACGTGCAACAGGCGTTAATCACTGTTGCGCGTAGTGCGCACACCGTGCCGCCGTCAAGAGTTTTTTGGAGTTTCAAAACTCCGGATTTGCACTCGATCAACAGGTATTATACACTATGATTATTATTATTATTATTATTATTATTATTATTATTATTATTATTATTATTATTATTACTATTTTTGTTATTATATCGATTCCCATTGATCGTATACGAACGGATGTGTACCGCTGCGGTGTACATTTACCTACAACTGCATTCTATCGATCGATCTCTAAAAGCATTGTTGGCACATTTCCAAGCTGCTATTTTAATATTTGATATTTTCTATTATACATTTAAACATTTACATCTCACACAGAGACGATTTGTTTTTTTAAAAAAATGTTTTAAAAATGAATAGCAAAAATGCTTACATTAATTTGACAAAAGTTTTATGATACATATTATAATATTATATTGATTCGCAAAATAATTATTATAACATTTGAACAATTAATAATCATATCACACATCGTTTTGCAATTGTGTCGGTTTTCAACTTTCAAATGAAATAATTTTAATTTGTTACTGTGCAGTTTATTCGATGTCGTCAAATTAAATGGTGTTTTCGAGGTCAATTTATGAAGCGTATATTATGACGTCTTATAAGTTATGACTTAAAATAGTATTTAACCGTCTGCAATTATTGTGTTTGCTTTGATTACTGTAATTTTTCAAATAATTAATAAAACACATACATGCGTTTGACACCTATAATATACTAAATATAGTATAATATATAATATATAGGTATGTATGGAAGATTCCAATTTAGAAAAATTAATCATAATTGTTAGAATCGATATAATAACATATAAATATTTTTAAAAAAACTTAATTTTATTTAATATAACACATGTAAAAAATATACGAGTATACTTAATATCGATAGTCGTTAGTCGTCCACAGACGACAGATAACGCGGTAAACGTTTCATTGCATGTGTGTTAATTTAATCGCTTTCGGTTTTTGGCTGTATCGTCACTATATTTTGTTTATTCGCTCGTTGTTTCAAGAAGACAATTTAGAAGCGAATTATCTAAGTGTATGCACATAAATTACAAGAAAATCAGTAACAGAATTGAATTAAAAATATTTGTATATTAATTATGTTTTTATATGAATAAATATTATTTTGTATTTAAAGTCGTTAGAAAATAGAAAATCAAATATATAGGTATAAGCAAATACTATAATATTGAAAGGAACATTTTTAGTGGATTTTTAAGAACTGGTGAATTTTGTAAATTTTAACTTTTGGCTTTTCCATCTCAAAAGGTTGCCTACCCCTGGTCTAGTATACAAATGTGGAAAGTGACATTTAACAATAGATGAATTTGATACCTACCTAGCTGAAGTTTAACTTAACTTGATTAAAATATAAAAGGCATAATATATCTGAAATTCAAAATATGAAAAAATTACTTGTTAAGTATTTTGAATACTTTTGAAAGACAGTATTCGAATTCGAATTTCAAATACAAATTACATCAAGTATTTAAATACGAATTTGGAATATATTTGAAAAGTATTCTTAACAAGATTGAGTCTATAATGTTCTAATATAGCTTCTAATTTCTAGGAACATCATATAATATTAATACATCTATACGACATTAAAAATGGCTAATACTATAAACTTTACGTTTATAAAATATTTTGAGACACCTATGGATATTATTATATCGTATACTATAATATTTTGAATGTCGTAAGTCTTTTGCGGTAACTAAGTCGACCAAAACTGCAAAAGTAAACTAGTTGGCGTTGTTTTAATTGTGAAATAACATGCCAATATACCGTTCTTTAAGGCGCCTTCACAGCTCACCGTGAAACGTGATTTCTTGAAATATATTCTAGTACTGTGATTGGTTGAACCATGTGGTTATCTAGTGGTTAACTAATAGTTAACCATTGTTTTATGCTAACACTTTACCTTTATCGCCTATGCCGTATAGTTGATTTCTATCCTACTCGGACCGTATATTCACCATTCATATTATCAAATTTCATGTTTCATTGTGAGCTGTGAAGGCGCTTTTACTGTTACTTGCACTCCGGTAATCGATAGGTTTATTGTAGAAATAATAATAATAAATAATAATAATATTATCGCCAATCATACTCTCATATAACAGATAAATGTGTGATCAACATTTCAGCGGATTCGCGCGCAGCCTACTCTTATAATACGAGTATACCGAGTTTCGAAGCGTTTGACTTTTTAACAATAATTATTATCTTACATTAGGTATAAAATGAGTCAATCTATAAAAGTACGTCGGTAAGTATCACTTAATATCTAAGCATAAATATAAATTTAATAAAAAAAATTGTTGTCTTATCTATTTTAATACTCGTACGTGATATAAACACAATCTATATAGATGACCGTATTAAAATAATAACTCGGTTTATTGTAATAGTGAGCGAATGTGAGTTCCTACACAAGACCTAGCCGGTAAAAAAATACATATTATGCAAGTTCCTACACAATAAAAAAAATAATATATGTAATCAAACTGATGATAATTTCTTTAAAAAAAATATAAAAATATTATAATAATCAAACTGATTATCTACTCCGCGTCTATTCCAAGAATCATAGATAAACGACCTATGTAAGATTAGTGTACAATTGGTGTAGGAACTATCATAAGTATTTTTTTTTTGCGATGTAGGAACTTACACCATATCAATTTTATATTCGTGTAGGAATTTACAGATCTCATTTGTATGAATTAACGTACGCCATTTTTACCTGCTACTCTCGTGTAGGAACCTATTACTATCCAATGCAAAATAATTGGGTATATTATTACACGATCACGACTACAATGACGATTATTACAACGTTCATCCGTTTCGTTACCTAGGTAAAAAGATCACTGCAGATATGGCGTGTTCGTCTCGTTAAAAATGAAAACAATGGTCAAATGATTAAACACCAGCTGAAATAATTACTAGATGCAACAGCTATGATGTATATCTAAATATGTACGCTGTACATAGGTATGCAAAATGCAATATGCAGAGTGTAGACGTTTAATGTATTATACAGGAAATCAACATACTATTATAGACCATCAAATGTGTTTTATGAGAATTTCAATTTCAAGTACTTACCCGTTTAGATTATTACAAGTACCAAAGATCATATTACTATGCGCTGTGCTCGAGTGCAGCCGAATTGGTTCACATATTATTACTATACACAAATGTTTTTATATGTAAACCTGTTATAAGTATAATATATAATATTATAATATATTATTTGCATTTGTTTTATTTTTATTGATCATTTAAATATTTTACGATATTACGTATACATTATATCAGCGATTCCCAAATGTTTTTTTCTAAAGGTGCTCTTTTTTGTATCAAATTCAGCCATGGACCCCTGCTGTGGACACTACGAGAAACATAAATAAAAAATGAACACTAATCCTCATTGATAATTAATATTTTTATAATTCTATTGAACAATATAAGCATTCTAAGCATACAGCCAACCTATGTGTATGTGTGTAGCTATGCATATGTTTGGCAATGTCAGGTTTTATTTTTGACAACTGGACTCGGAGGTCAGATTTTGCGTTGAGGTGGTTGCGGTATTTGGTTTTAATTGCAATGTAAGTCAAAAATCCTGATTCGTATTTTTATGTGATCCTATTTGAAATTCACAAAAAAATAATTTCTTATGAGCTGTGGTGCCACTAGAAGGTGCTTGCGATGCCCTAAAGGCATTGAGAACCTCTGCATTATATTATAAACAGATTGTACAATTTTCCAATTCGCCCATTGCTTTATAATATAAATGTTCATAACAACTCATAAAGTAATTTATAATACTGTATTTACTATTAAATGAACAGTTAAGTAATATCGGATATCAATTGAAAACATTGTTTATTTGAAATAAATTTTGTTAATTGTAAATTATACGGTAGGTACCTAAGTAAAATATTGTGTGTTTAATAAATACTATTTATAGGCGCACGCTCAAATTATTCCTTTTTCAAAATAATCCCCATTAAAACTATACCTTATTTTAAATAATTCCATTTTTGATTGTTTATGTTAGATAAAGGATGTTGGAGTCCATACAGTATATTTTTAACTATAAATATTCACTTTTATTTATTATATTATACTAGCTTATCCTATATAGCATTGCCCGTGACAAATTAAATGTACACAGATTTACCCCTTCTTAAACTCCGTTTAATGTAAACTACACATATTTTTAGCACAATTATTTGGGTAGTTATGGCCAACTATAAAATAAAAGTCTAAAATGATATATGATTATTATACAAACAAACAGATATTCGTTTTTCGAGTATACTTGGGGTTAAAAAACTTGACTGTGGATCGCTTACATACATATTTATAATTAATAAAAAAATATAATAGTTTGTAAGTAAATATGTATATTAGTATAAATAGTTTTTTTTTGGTGTAAATAATTGTATGATAATATTATTTTAACGTACCTCCTGAAATTCTTCATCATAGTTACACAATTAATTGTTGTGTGATAACAACCTTTACATTAATAATTTGTTAAGGTACTTAGTACGTACTCAACAAAGCTCGAATACCTGTATTTATTTTCACTAGATGTATATAGACGGGCATCGTCCATTTGCGCCAAATTTACCTGGTATAATTATAATAAAGTAATATTTTTTTCTCAAATAATAATAATAATAATAATAATCAATACAATTTTATTTAAATCATAATCAATTGTAAAAATTTTTTTAAAATAATTATCAATAATACACGTTTTTTGAAAACAATATTTAAAATTGGTACAAGTTGTTTATACAAACTATAGGTTATAGGTAATAATAGTTAATAGTACTTACACATTTTTTATAAATTATAATAAAATATAAATTAAGATTTTTTTAACATATAATCCTAATCTTTATTGTAATTAAATGCAACTGTTTGTGCATTACGCGTTAATTTTTTGTCTTTATAATTCTCAATTGCTTTTAAAGTTTTTTTTAATCTTGTTTCAACTTGTGCATTTTGTTAAAGGTTAAGTATATTTTTAATACTACTATTAATTTTAATATAAACATCTGTTTGAACTGTTTTAATTAAAATTTCTAAAAATGTAAAAATATTAGGATGCGATTTATAAAATTGTTCATTGAAGTGAGAATGAAAAGATTCACAGTTATTGGTAGTTCTAGTTAAATCTGCTGCAAATGCCGCTCAAATGTTTAAAAGGAAATCGGAATTTTCTCCATTGTAGTTATTTACTAAATAATCTGCATATTCTAGGTATTTTGGATCATCAGGAATTTCAGATATAAAATCGTCAACAAAACAATCGGAAACTTCATTTGGATCGAGAAAAGTTAAACCAAGTGTAATTTTTAACCACTTGTTATCCTTATAAGCTGAAGTTAACCTTAGTGCTTGAATTTTCCTGTACTAAGCTTAAGTCAAGTGAAAACGATAGCCTATAATTTCGGATAATAGCCATACTGATTTCACAGCGAGATCTATAGCTAATTCGAAATCAACAGTGACATATTTTGGTTTAAACATTAAACTGAAATTTCGCATTGCTTTATTTTTGACATATGATAAAACAAGTTGATATGTTTCTGTGGATTTATTATTTAAAATACAAAATATTAAAGGTACATAACATTCGTTGATAAGTCCATTTTTAGAAGATGTATACGCCAAAATATACTATGGCCATTCTCTACAACCATTTTTCCTTCTTGAGCTTGTTGCGAACTCCGTTCTTATAATTTATAATTAAAATAATTAAAATTACAAATTAGTAAATATTATGTAGTGTAGTGAAACGATTGTCTAATAAAATCACACGGCGATATTTGTTTTGACGAATAACGATGCCTAAGTCAGATAACGGAGTACCTATATCGTAGAACATAATAAAACTGATATGAAACTTGTTTTCAATCTTTCTACGCAATAATATATAAAGCTTTAAAATCTATAGACATAAAAATAACTTTATTATACGTCACAGAAACGACATCTTTAAAATATATGAATTAACCAAGTCATCGTTTCTGTAAAATATTTACTCCGGAAAATTAGGCGCAAATGTGCGATCGGAAAAAACATACCTTTTTTTATTTAGGCTCAAATGGGCTATACCCAAAACGAATTATTTCTTTTGGCGTAAATGGGTAACATCCGTGTATAGACTTATCGTTAACGTATCAATAAGAATGTGTAACAATCCGCTATCCAATCGAGTTGCATGTTATTATTATGACAATAGTCAATAACATTGTATTAGAAATCGTATCTATTTTTATTTAAGTAACCAAATTACGTTTGTAAATCATTGGATACAGTTAAGTTTTATAATAATTATCCTGGTTATGTTATAACAGAAATATCAATTAAAAGCATCTATCGTAAATCAGTTTTAATTGAAGGAATAATATGATTGTTATAGTTGACCAGAGTCAGTCAGAGTGAGATGCATGATAAAATTGAATTAACAATAAAATTTGATGAAAAGTGTTTCTCGGATAATTTTAAATGTTTATAATATTAAAAATGGTATTATATTAAACATGGAATAATATTATTAATAATGGGGATATTTTGTATATTATAAGATATTCTATCACCTTAACAATAATTTTTGAATGCAGCATATTTTCAATATGTGATATTTTAAAGCATGGGATAATATCGAGTGCTTCAGTGAAACATTTATTAGCTGTGTAAAAACATTTTGAACAGATAAATATCAACTATTATATTAACGGGGTTATTAACTGTAGGTTGTGAAACATCTGTGTTCATGAGATATTATCAATAACTAATAAATCTTTATATGTATAAATTAATCAATGTCAGACAAAACAAAACTCCGGCGGTACCGCAGCCCGTTGTTATATACTTACATAGACGACTGTAGTAATAATATAGTTAATAAGTAAATAAGTTAATACTTATAACTTATAAGATATAAAGATATATTATGAGTAATAAGGCAATCGTAGTGACTAATGAGTAGATTCATTTATTACAATAGTACAAGTAATGCATGAAAATGAGCGATGCCAGGGTAGAACGTATTTAAAAAAGTCGTTATTTTTAATTTAAATATCCAATTTATCAAAAGTTTTAAAAAATATATGACTATGTATTTTTATTTCTGTAAGAAAACTTTTGTGGAACTTTGCATTAAATTTTCAAGCTTTTTTACTCACAAACAAAAATTGTATCATATATAAGTTGAAAACAAAAAAAATTAAATCACTGAGTAATTTTGGCCTTTAAAGGCACCAACTATATAAATCTAATTTGCTACCTTAAACCACTCTCAACATGGATGATTGAAGCATTTTATTTCTCCAATAAAGGTAAATGCTAGATAAAAAGTAATAAAAATAATAAAGCATAACATTGTAAAACAAAAGTTTAAAATCAATATAATTCATCGCCCCGCTCAGAGTAGCAATTATCAGTAAAATTATAAATTATGATACGCTTTAATATATTATATTGTATTATTAAACACTGTATATATACATATATATCTTTTTATTAAGTATGTAAATAAGCTTCAATAGGATAGGTTATTGGCATGTGCCATTAACATGTTTTGACAAAAGTATATAAAAATAACAAAATAAAAGAAACATAGATTTTATATAAAATAATGTATCATGTTTGAATAAGAAATACATTAGATTAGATTATATAATTTGGTTAATTTTAGGTAATTGAATATTTTTTCCATGTTGACAGGATGTATATTTGTATAGTTCTTAGTGTATATTTTAATACATTATTGTTGATACAAAATATCTATTACAAATCTTTATTCATATTTGGCATAAAAGGTAATATTCGCTAACGTTTCCAGTATATCGCGGATAGATGAATTAAAAATGCAATTGGTTTGATCTTTGATGTAAAAACATATATGTATCTATAAATATATCGAGTTATCACTCATTATGGCCTTCGTGGACATATTATTAATATTTAATATAATAGAAAGCCTACTCTCTCCTATATCTCATCTACAAAACTAACAACACATCCATCTCATACGCTAATGACTTTATCAGTGACCTTGGCTTTACCCTCACGTGCAACTTATCACCTATACGGAACATAGAGATACTATGTTGCAAGGCTTCTAAACTGTTAGGTTTTGTATTTTGAATATCTCCAAACATTATGCAGCATTTCTCAAAACCTTCTATTGTACACTATTGTACACTTTTGTGCTTCGTTATGGTATCATGTGACCGTAGGGATAAATCGTTTGTACAATACTTACTCCATATTGCACCTTTGTACGCCTCTATTCTCGAAAACGATAGTGTGAATAAAGAGCTTATAGTGAGCCTACCCGAAACAAATTTCATAATTACGCCCCTGAGTGTTATCCTAAAATAGACACAATAATTATATTTAATTGTATTGCTGAAATGATTTCAATGTCAAGTCGTATATTTTATCAAGCTTTATTATTTATAAATAATATTTACATAATTGCATCAACTACATAATTACACTGCAGCTGTATGCAAGCAGATCAGAAAACTTTGGTGCAGAAATGAGGTTTTTAAGTTTTCTTTTCACGAGTGGCTTCGAGACAACAGACTTGAATATCTCTGTCGTAATAGAGGGATACGCTAATACTTCTTTGCAGCGTTTGCCGGAAGAGAGCTGCTCAGTGGTGGCAGCGTCTTCTATGGCACAGTTGCCGAAATACCCATCGTCATCGGAGGTGTTGGTGGAAAAGCAGACATCTTTCTAGTGAAAGAGGGTGCAAGGGGTAATGGCGAGGGTAGCGAGATCAGGGGTGTCGTGGCTCGAGTCAAGTTCGCCAGTTTAAGTACAGGGGTCCCGGATGACCAACGATGTACGCCTAGCGTTGGTGGTACGGTCGTGGAAGCCCGTAGATGGTATTGCCGCTGCATACCAGCCAACTAAGTCCAGTATGACTTTTTCTCTGTTCCATACCCAGCCAACTATCTTAACATTTCTTCAATCTTTCGCTCAATGCGCAACCTAACTTAACCACAATCCTTTTTTTTCAATCTAATTGAATTTTTATTTACCTCATTTGTATTAATTTAACTGTTTCACCATTACATTGTTGTTTTTTTGGGAGGCTTGTCCCGTGTTGATATATAAAATAAAAAATAAAATAATAGATTATAGAGGCATGTCGTTTATTTATACGTATATGGGAGAAAGTAACAAAAATAGTAAAAATAATAATACAATAATATCTGCTAACTTCGAAAATGTTCATACTTGCGTACCTATAATATATTTTATTATTCATTATGTATTATACATATTACATATGTTATAATACTGACACTAAATGAGCGTAGGAATAAGTAGTCACACAAAACCTAACTAATATTTTTATTAAAATATTCCAATTTGTTAGATATATCATATATTATTATATGTACAATATATTATAATAGTGATGATAACATAATACACAGCACCTACACGTGTGATGAACGTCCTTGCAGGTGGTTTACACCAGAAAATACATCGGCGGCCATCGGGTGAATAAAAAAAAAAAAATTCGAGTGAGAAAAAACAACAACCATGCATGTACTCCGAATCGTACAATGAAACGCTCTATTTATTTTCTAATTAAATAACTTCACAGCGCACAACTTTGTGAGAATCATTGCAATATAAATATATGTCATGTATAGATGTATATTATATGTTCAACCGTCAATTGGCAACATCCAAGGTACAATATACATGCAGTAATCGATATACGTAAAATACTATAATATTATAATACGTGAAATCAATACGATGTAGGTAGAAGGTATTTATACTTATTGGCTACTACCTATATGGCTACAGGTACACGGTAAAGCCTGAACTAAGTATGTCCTATAATAGCCTGTAACGCCATGGTATAATTTAGAATTTTGAAATAAACTAATAATATAATATAATATTTAACGCTTTAAATAAAACACGTGCATGAACGATGTTTTTGACACAAAATTCGTCTAGTTCCGAAAAGTGAAAAGTAGATGGTTTCGATGTTAACTATTAGGTAGGTAGGTACACAATTTGTCAAATCGTTTTATATACACTTTTTATGATTAATTTATTTTACGAGTAAATATTATTATATACAAAATATATATACTATAATATTATATGCTGATAAGTGATAATGGTTCCCACTGAAATATATACGAGAGTTGTTAACGATGTATAAACTATTGTTCATACAAATCGCCCCACCACTGTAGTAATATTCACGATCGAATAATAATGACAATAACAATGTAATAACACGTCATGAAGAACCTAACCACATCACAGCATGTTTATTACCCACTGCTAAAATACCTGTAGTGCAACGTGATACGCATATAATAGAAGGCTATAATTATTATTATAATATTATATTATACCATCGTTGGACCGTTTTGATTTCGGCGTCGACGGTAATAACAATAAATAATATAATTGATCGGATGAAAAGGATAAGTAGCTGGCCAGCACGTCGTACCGAGTGGTATTATTATAATGGACGATAATATCAAATTACGCACGGTCGTGATCGTAGGGAATCGACCGCAATGCAGTTATCAAAATAATGTTATCATCAGAGAATATAGATATTATTAATATTATTTTATTATAGGAATCACGTACATATCATTATAGAGAAAAATCCAATAGTGATCGTGTGTGGGTGGGGGTGGGTCGATTGTGGCGAGGTGCGTAAACCAGCAATAGCGTGTCGCCTTCCGACTGGTATAACCGCATAAGTGACTATACGATAGTAATATCAGGGCAAAGGTTGAGTCAAAAACAAGGTGTAGAACATGACTGTAAAATAACAATCATGGATTAAGATGATAATTGTGTTACGGTAAATTTTGTAAGTTGCTTTCCAATAACAATATACATAAGTTCTTCAGATACGTCATACGTAAGTCTAGGCCCGCGTTTTTGCGATGTTTATCGCCCAAATATTTTTAATTTTATAGAAAATTAAAAAATATTCAAAGTAAAGCTTAAAATATAGCGTTAAAGAGTCGGAGCCCTAGAAACAGAAGAACGAGTAAAAAAAAGGATAATATATTAAAAAAAAAAAAAATTAGAAACTAAAAAATTGACAGTCCTAAGTCAGATAAAATTGGGAAAGAAAATATTGGTTATAATTTATAACATACTAATTAATATAAAAAATACATGGGATGCAATTTGCATCAAAAGATACATTGGGTCGCAACATACAGTCACCCACGTAATTTTTTTTTCGAAATTTGTTCCATGCTTTAGTAACCAATTCGTAAGCATTCATAAACTAAATCCATTACCGCAAAAACCGTTTTCCAGAAACGGATGTTGGTGTAACGTTACACCAGCACCTGCACCTCGAAATAATCTACATAGAAATTTCAAATCTCTTCTAGGGGTTAGTAACCAATTCGTAACCATTCGTGACCACAAATTTGAAATTATTTTTATACTTATCTAAAAATATTTTAAATAAATAAAATCATAAATTTACGTCGAAATAAAAAAATTACTTTTCTCTCATTGCGTTAAATTACAAATATATTTGTTGACATGATTTTCTTTTTACTTAGATAGAAAACTGAGTTATTTTTTTTTTTATATGATGCTACAGAATAACCTACCTTTTGATATAACGTAAAACATTAAACATATGAAAAAATTCCTTATAGATATTTTTTGTAAATATATATAAATATATATAGTATATATAACCATAGATATATAATATATAAACGTCATAGATATATGAATATAAAATCCATAGATATATCAATATAAACGCCATAGATATATCAATATAAACGCCATAGATATATCAATATAAACGACATAGATATATCAATATAAAATCCATAGATATATTAATATAAACGCCATAGATATATCAATATAAAATCCATAGATGTATCAATTTAAACGCCATAGATATATTAATATAAACGCCATAGATATATCAATATAAAATCCATAGATATATCAATATAAAATCCATAGATGTATCAATTTAAACGCCATAGATATATTAATATAAACGCCATAGATATATCAATATAAAATCCATAGATATATCAATTTAAACACCAAAGATATATAAATAAAAACGACATAGGCATATAAATACATATGCTATAATTATAATTATATATTTAAACAACAGAAATCATACATAACATAATAATAATAAAAATATGAATTACTTTAAGGTAAATATTTTATTGTATAAAAGGATATCCATTAATGAAAGAAAAATACATAAGTCCGCAACAAATACATTCTAAGAGCAAAAAAAAAATTTAAAAAAATTTAACAGGTATAGAAGAAAAAGTAGGACTACCCTCTATTTATAACATTTTAAATCCTGATAAATTAAACAAAATAAATAGTTTTCACTATTTATTCACTATTCATAAAGATCACAATAGAATAGCTTTTATTAAATATTTTAAAGAATACAAATTTATATGAGATTTTAAAGAATAAAAGAAAAATACAGATGTCAGCAAGGAAATTCGTTTTAAGCTAAAAAAAAATTTCAAAAGTAAATTAAATGAAAAAAAAAATTGAAGGGGGACACAGGCGCCCGCAGGCATATTCGTTTTAACAAGCAAAAAAAAAAAAATTAAAAAATTTTTTACAGTTGTAAAACAAAAAATGAGAATGCAGTCTAATTTCCAGATTCATTAAACCGAAAACGTAAACAAAATAATAAATTTTCACTATTTCTTTACTATT